>CM061064.1:89186145-89446535 GCA_030762895.1 Sophora flavescens | reverse complement strand
TCCTCTATCGATAATCTCTCGAATGAGATGGAAGCGCCTAAGTATATGTTTGGATCGCTGATGAGATCTAGGTTCCTTAGCTTGTGCAATGGCCCCATTGTTATCACAATAGAGATCAATGGGGTCCATAATACTAGGAACTGTACGCCAAGCTGGCAATGAACTTCTCGATCCAAAACAGCCTCCTTTCTGCATTGAGGCGGCAATATACTCAGCCTCGTAGTAGAATGCCATCGTCTCTCTTGCTTTGAACTCTACCGACTCACCGCCCCGCCATTCGGTAAGAACACATAACCAGTTACGTCTGGAATCATCCTATCGGTTTGGAAGCTAGCATTGGTGTAACCTTTTACATCAAGCTCTTCCTCTGCCTCCATATACCAAGAACGAATCCTTAGTTCTTCTCAAGTACTTAAGGATGTTCTTCTGATGCGGACTGACTTTCACCGGGATCGATGGTACACGATCGTTATGCTTAAAGCATACGATACATCTGGTCGAGTACATAACATGGCATACATGATAGATCCATTGCGGATGCATATGGAATCTTACTCATGCGATCCCTTTCTTCTTGAGTGGAAGGGATTGTGCCTTTGATAGGCATATACCATGTGACATAGGCAAAAGTCCTTTCTTGGATTCATGCATGTTAAAGCGTCTCAACACTTTGTCTATGTATGTACTCTAACTTAGGCCAAGCAATTTCAGCGATCTATCCCTATAGATCCCGATTCCCAATACATAGGTAGCTTCACCCAAATCTTTCATAAGAAGCAATTTCCCAACCATGTCTTTACATTTTGTAGTGTAGGGATGTCATTTCCAATGAGTAATATGTCATCTACATATAACACGAGGAAAAACAACAATTCTCCCACTAATCTTCTTGTAGACATAAGGTTCATCTTCATTTTTGATGAATCATCTCATCTTCTAACATCATCAAAACGAAGGTTCCAACTTTTGGAAGCTTGCTTCAATCCATAGATTGATCATTGCAATTTACATACCTTCCGGCATCCTCTCGAAACGCCAAGGCCATCGAGGTTGTGTCATGTACACATCCTCAAGAAGCTTTCCATTAAGGAAAGCAGTTTTGACATCCATCTGCCATATCTACATAATCATGGTATGCGCCGATAGCAAGTAAGATCACGGACGAGTTTAAGCATCGTAACGGGCGAAAAGGTCTCGTCATAGTCGACACCATGAATTTGCTTGAAACCCTTAGCGACCAATCGTGCCTTAAAGGTGTGTATCTTACCATCCATGTCAGTTTTCTTTTTGAAACCCACTTGCACCCTATGGGTTTCACCCTTCGGGTGGCTCTACCAAGGTCCATACCGGTTGGTGTACATGGAATCCATCTCGATTTCATGGCCTCAAGCCACTTTTAGATTGCGGGCGAGTGATGGCCTCCTAGTAAGTCACGAGCTCATCTTGATCCATGAGCAATACATCACCTTGTGGAGTCATGAGAAATCCATATCTCTCAGTGGTGACGTATCCTGTTAGACCTATCTTGGTCTTGTGCTACTTGGAGCGGGTTGTTCCTCCACAGACATTTTGTGAAGGTTGCTCATGTTCCACCAATGGTAGGTCACTACTCTGTGATTCTTGAATTTCTTCATGTTCTATCTTCCTCCCACTTTGGTTCCTATGGAGATAAACTCCTTTTCTAGGAATACACCCGGTCAGTGCGACAAACACTTTGCCTTCGAAAGGATTATAGAAATAGTACCCCTTGGTTTCTTTGGGATACCCCACAAAGAAGCATTTATCGATTTGGGATCAAGCTTATTAGAAACTTGACGTTTACGTATGCTTCACAACCCCAAATCTTCATAAAAGACATCTTTGGGTCGTCTACCAGTCCATATCTCATATGGTGTCTTTTCACTAGCTTTGGATGGAACACGGTTAAGTGTAAAAGCTGTTGTTAATAGAGCATGTCCCCGGAAAGAGTTTGGAAGGTTTGCATGACTCATCATAGGCCGAACCATGTCCAACAAGGTTCGATTTCTCCTCTCGAGAGACACCATTCCATTGTGGTGTTCCGGGTGGAGTGAGTTGAGATAAAATTCCACACTCTATCGGATGATCATCAAACTCTAGGCTCAAATATTCACCACCTCGATCCGATCGAAGAGTTTTAATATTTTTACCAAGTTGGTTTTGTACCTCATTTTTGAATTCCTTGAACTTTTCAAAGGATTCCGATTTATGTTTCATAAGATACACAAATCCATATCTACTGAAATCATCGATGAATGTGATGAAGTATGAAAACCACCTCTAGCTAATGTGTTTAGGGGTCCGCATACATCGCTATGTATAATACCCAAAGATCGTTAGCTCTTTCACCTATTCAGATGAATGGAGCTTTAGTCAACTTTCCCAATAAACAAGACTCACATATCTCATATGATTCATAATCAAATGAGTCCAAGAGTCCATCTTTATGGAGCTTCAAATGCGCTTCTCATTTATATGGCCTAAAACGACAATGCCAAAGATAAGACGGGTTCAACTCATTTGGCTTGAACCTCGTAGTATTTATGTTATAGATGGGCATTTCAAGATCAAGGACATAAAGCCCATTACTCATGTGTGCACTAGCATAGAAAATATCATCCAAATAAGTAGAACAACTTTTGTTCTTTATTATAAAAAGAAAAACCAATCTTGTCCAAACAAGAAACGGAAATGATATTCTGCTAATTTGCAGGCACAAAATAACAGTTCTCTAATCTGAATAGTAAGCCCGGTGGGCAAAGTCAATACATAAGTCCCTACGCCTAAAGCAGCAACCTTTGCTCCATTTCCAACTCGTAGGTCGACTTAGCCCTTTGCCAATGGTCTACTCTGTTTAGATCCTCGCACATTTGTACAAATGTGAGAACCATATCCGAGTATCTAATACCCATGATGCGAAGTAGATAAATTGACTTCTATAACAAACACACCGAAGTGGAAGTCTCACTTCCTTCTTCTTCTTGATTTCTTCCGGTATTTTGGGCAGTTCCTCTTCCAATGTCCGGTCCCACCACAATGGAAGCAATTGCCTTCCTTAGACACACCACCCACGGGCTTCAGCCGAGCCACCGGGCTTGATCTTGTTGATGGCCTTGCCCTTGCCCTTGCCCTTTTGTTTGTGCGTGGGCTTCTTGGGCTGCTTCTTGCTATTTCCAGCTGGACCATCAAAATGGCCTTCCCCTTTCCTTTGTTAATATTTTGTTCAAGCAGTTCTCAACATGCTCAACACTGGGAAAAGGTTTGTCAAGATCATTCATATTATAGTTCATGACAAACTGACTATAGCTCTCAGGCAACGATTGCGGAGCTAAGTGGTGGCCAACTCTTGGCCTAAAGGAAATCCTAGTCTCTCGAGATTCTCAATGTACCCGATCATCCTGGAGTACATGAGGACTCACAGGGCTTCCTTCGCCAATTTACACCGAAAAGGGCTCGGAAACTTCGAACCGCTCATGCCTTGCTTGCTCTTGGTAGAGCAGCTTGAGGTGCACGATCATATCGTATGCCTCCATGGTCTCATGTTGCTTTTGCAGCTCGAGAGGTCATGGTAGCAAGCATAAGACAGCCGGCGTCCTAAGGCGTCATCCCGATGCTTCTTATAAGCATCCTGTCACCCTAGGAGCACTTGAAGCCGGTGGCTCCTCGAGAATAGGCTCCTCAAGAACATACAGCTTTTTCTCATGTTTGAGGACAATCCTCAAGTTTCGTACCGATCCGTAAAATTTGTTCCGGATAGTTTGTCCTTCTCAAGGACGGATCGCAATGACAAAGTTACTTGATGTGTTTGATGCCATGGTAATCTACAGAGATAAATATGCAAAATATAAGTATCATGCCATGAAGTTATTTAATAAGGTCTTTAATTAAATACGCCTCCCACTATTTTACTCAAAACAATGACCCTCGTCATTGATTCAGAAAATCTGTTGGAAGATTTTCTAGTGGGCCAAGATCCATGTTTCACTAGCTTTAAGTCGACTTTGGCCGATCACTCGAAATCCGGTTATATAGGTAGGAAACACTTTCCGATTGCATCTCATGCAACTCTTGGACAGTTGGGTGAATAACTCTTATTCTAATCCATCACATGGACCAAAGTCCAACTTTTAAGCCTCTAAGCCTTTCAATCCTATTGAAGTTGTCTTAGTTAAGTCAGACCCAATGGATAGCAGTTGAACATTACATTTGTTCCATCACGTCTTACTATTATAGATAAAGGAACCCCGCTTTGGCGGACCCACACTTAATCGATCATAGTCTTGACGAGTGCCATGCATTGGAAGGCCTTTAAATGTGACTTAATATTTCCTTTTGAGGATGTGATTAAAATTTGTTCTCATCATTTGTTAAACTCTTTAACTTACTATTTACATACATGCATCTCATACATATATTAGTTAAACCCCTTTTAACATATTATATACATACATGCATCTCATACATATATAAGGCAAATAAATGTGATATGGTTATGGCCCCTAACGCATTGATTCTCCCAAGCCAATGAGAGAATCTAAACTAAAACCTAGGAGCGTCAGAGCTTCCAAGCATGATCTCCCACAGATAATGTCTTCTTGTCTCCATCATTACATTACATAAACAGAAACCTCATTTTACATATGAGGAGTGAGATGAGAAAAGAATATACATATGGAATATAAGAGAAAGGCACGGCACGCAGCCGTATTTCAAAAATATAAACCAAAAGATTAAAGGACTAAGGCCATAACCATTCACCATACATTACCAAATCAATAGTAACAACCAATAATAATACACAATTATTATCATTATTATTATTTTTATTATTAATTAGAGATTTCAAAATCTGAATTTTGAAAACATAACATATATATAATAAATCACATTTATTGTAATTGATGTTACTATAAATCACATTTATTGTAATTGATGTTGTTATTAAATGGTGACATAAAAGATTTGAAATAACACACTACGCAGAGGTAGCACGGGGTTCCGCTTCCTTAGCGGCTAGGCTTCAACCTCTAAACCCTAAAACCGCAAGGCCCGTGAACACTTCACGCTGCAAGGAACGGCGGCTAGGGTTTCAACCCCTTGGAACCTCACCGCAAGAACATGAACTTTTCATGTCGACACCCTTTAACGCCGCCAACAGAGAATCAAAACCGATCATGTTTAACATCAACACTTGACGCCATCGCAGAACATAATAAGGATTCTAGAACCAATGTACATATCGCATATATACACATAAATGGGCTATAGACGCATATATCATATACATACGAAAATTACGAAACAAGGTTTCGCAAAAACGGATGCAAAACGATTTTCAAAAACAATTTTCAGAAAAACGATTCACATTATTAACATGTTATCATACATAACAGGTAAACCACGTAACAGAATCATGGTTTCCGCAAGCGGCCTCGATACCACTGGTTGGGAATTTGCGTATAAAACAAAATAACGCAGCGGAAAAAAAATTCCCATCGAAGGATCCTTGCGAATGGTCATGATTCATGGTTAGAAAATTTACCTCTTGAAGCGATGAGAATTGATTGAAATCGCTCTATCACGAACACCGCACGAACGGTGTCTCTAAGGTATCCACACGAGGCGGATCCCGTGAACGCCCAACGCCATGAACACGAAGCGTCTCGCCTCACAGTGCTAGTTTCGAAACCGAGACATGCTGCTCCTTTGTCACTCTCTATGCGGCTATGGTAAAAACCGTGTAGGCACAATAGCTTAAGTGGTCTACTTATAGTAGCACCTCCTTAAGTGAGTTCTATTGAACGACGCTTGACCTAAGCCCCATGTACTATGCGCTAGGCCCAATAGAAGAGTCCAACTCTCCTTTTAATGCTTCTTTTGATCCGCTCTTATGTGTGTGACCCTATAGGTTCCCAAAACGTTAGTAGTAATATTAAGTCCCATTTAATATTACAAACAAGTGAGCGGTATCTAGCAATACATCACTTGCCACCTAAGTAGTGAGAAAGTCAGTGATTTGACGAAACCTTTCTGTGACAAATATTCATGTGCATTATTATCCCTTTGTCCATATATCTATATTGAACACAAGACATAGAATGTGTCACCCTTGTATGGTTCAATATCATGTTCTCTCGATACCGAGTAGACTTTAACAACAAATGAGGTCAATATCTCATATTGACTCATTTCAAAGACGGCCATGCATTTTAAGGCCTCACTCTATCGGGGGCCCATGATATTACTCCTGTTATGTAGGAGGGACAAATTCCATCTAGGTCACTCACATCCCTCTGCATGGCTCGTGGTATGCCCAATGACCGTCTTTATAATCATCCTATTACAGATGACGTTTGACGATATTAAAGCACACGACTCCTCATGTAGGGATCGTAGCGATTTCAGGTCGAAGGATTGCATACACCATCGTCACTATGAGAATTACTTATGACACTCACATAACGCTCCATGTAGTGTTCTCATGGTGGGTCAATCCAGCACATCATTACTCTAATGTGTACCTATGTGGCGACTCGATATCTCATATCCATGACCCGTGAGATATGGTCATCAGTCTGCACACATAATAGTCTCAATGTATTATTATTGTCCTTGTTAATAAAATACTTGACTACGGATATTTAAGAATAGGATTTCATTGTTCAATAGTGTCTCACGATCAAGTCATGTACTTGATATTCTATTAAACTGAAATTTCTATTCTAAGGACTTTATTATGTTTAAACAAGTAACACAATAAACTGGAATGCCTCATATCATATATATATAATGGTAAGATACAAATGTAAGTCTAAGAAATACACTGGCCTCTAGGGCTTACACTAACAATCTCCCACTAGCACTAGAGCCAATCGTGCATAAATCTAATGCCCATCGATCTAGTGTGACCTTCGTGCTTCATTGAGCAAGAGGTTTCGTAAGTGGGTCAGCAACGTTATCAAGTGTTGGTACTCTGCATATTTTCACATCTCCTCTATCGATAATCTCTCGAATGAGATGGAAGCGCCTAAGTATATGTTTGGATCGCTGATGAGATCTAGGTTCCTTAGCTTGTGCAATGGCCCCATTGTTATCACAATAGAGATCAATGGGGTCCACAATACTAGGAACTGTACCAAGCTCAAAGAATGAACTTCCCGATCCAAACAGCCTCCTTTCTTTGCATTGGAGGCGGCAATATACTCAGCCTCCGTAGTAGAATCGCGATCGTCTCTTGCTTTGAACTCTACCGACTCACCGCCCCGCCATTCGGGCATGACACATAACCAGATTGCGACGGAATCATTCTTATCGGTTTGGAAGCTAGCATCGGTGTAACCTTTTACATCAAGCTCTTCCTCGCCTCCATATACCAAGAACGAATCCTTAGTTCTTCTCAAGTACTTAAGGATGTTCTTGATAGCAGCACCGATGACTTTCAGGATCGATCGATCGTACCGATCGTTATGCTTAAAGCATACGATACATCAGTCGAGTACATAACATGGCATACATGATAGATCCAATTGCGGATGCATATGGAATCTTACTCATGCGATCCCTTTCTTCTTGAGTGGAAGGGGATTGTGCCTTTGATAGGCATATACCATGTGACATAGGCAAGAGTCCTTTCTTGGATTCATGCATGTTAAAGCGTCTCAACACTTTGTCTATGTATGTACTCTAACTTAGGCCAAGCAATTTCAGCGATCTATCCCTATAGATCCTGATTCCCAATACATAGGTAGCTTCACCCAAATCTTTCATAGAGAAGCAATTCCCTAACCATGTCTTTACATTTTGTAGTGTAGGGATGTCATTTCCAATGAGTAATATGTCATCTACATATAACACCAGAAAAACAACAATTCTCCCACTAATCTTCTTATAGACATAAGGTTCATCTTCATTTTTGATGAATCCGTACTGTCTTACAGCATCATCAAAACGAAGGTTCCAACTTTTGGAAGCTTGCTTCAATCCATAGATTGATCGCTGCAATTTACATACCTTTCCGGCATCCTCTGAAACGCCAAGGCCATCAGGTTGTGTCATGTACACATCCTCAAGAAGCTTTCCATTAAGGAAAGCAGTTTTGACATCCATCTGCCATATCTCATAATCATGGTATGCAGCGATAGCAAGTAAGATCCGGACGGATTTAAGCATCGCAACAGGCGAAAAGGTCTCGTCATAGTCGACACCATGAATTTGCTTGAAACCCTTAGCGACCAATCGTGCCTTAAAGGTGTGTATCTTACCATCCATGTCAGTTTTCTTTTTGAAAACCCACTTGCACCCTATGGGTTTCACCCCTTCAGGTGGCTCTACCAAGGTCCATACCTGGTTGGTGTACATGGAATCCATCTCAGATTTCATGGCCTCAAGCCACTTTTAGATTCTGGGCCAGTGATGGCCTCCTAGTAAGTCACAGGCTCATCTTGATCCATGAGCAATACATCACCTTGTGGAGTCATGAGAAATCCATATCTCTCAGGCTGGTGACGTATCCTGTTAGACCTACATTTGGTCTTGTGCTCTGGAGCAAGGTTGTTCCTCCACAGCATTTTGTGATGGTTGCTCATGTTCCACCAATGGTAGGTCACTACTCTGTGATTCTTGAATTTCTTCATGTTCTATCTTCCTCCCACTGGTTCCTATGGAGATAAACTCCTTTTCTAGGAATACACCAGTCCGTGCGACAAACACTTTGCCTTCGAAAGGATTATAGAAATAGTACCCCTTGGTTTCTTTGGGATACCCCACAAAGAAGCATTTATCAGATTTGGGATCAAGCTTATTAGAAACTTGACGCTTTACGTATGCTTCACAACCCCAAATCTTCATAAAAGACATCTTTGGGTCGTCTACCACCCATATCTCATATGGTGTCTTTTCTACCGCTTTGGATGGAACACGGTTAAGTGTAAAAGCTGTTGTTAATAGAGCATGTCCCCGGAAAGAGTTTGGAAGGTTTGCATGACTCATCATAGACCGAACCATGTCCAACAAGGTTCGATTTCTCCTCTCGGAGACACCATTCCATTGTGGTGTTCCGGTGGAGTGAGTTGAGATAAAATTCCACACTCTATCGGATGATCATCAAACTCTAGGCTCAAATATTCACCACCTCGATCTGATCAAGAGTTTTAATATTTTTACCAAGTTGGTTTTGTACCTCATTTTTGAATTCCTTGAACTTTTCAAAGGATTCCGATTTATGTTTCATAAGATACACAAATCCATATCTACTGAAATCATCAGTGAATGTGATGAAGTACTGAAAACCACCTCTAGCTAATGTGTTTAGGGGTCCGCATACATCGCTATGTATAATACCCAAAGATCGTTAGCTCTTTCACCTATTCCGATGAATGGAGCTTTAGTCAACTTTCCCAATAAACAAGACTCACATATCTCATATGATTCATAATCAAATGAGTCCAAGAGTCCATCTTTATGGAGCTTCAAATGCGCTTCTCATTTATATGGCCTAAACGACAATGCCAAAGATAAGACGGGTTCAACTCATTTGGCTTGAACCTCGTAGTATTTATGTTATAGATGGGCATTTCAAGATCAAGGACATAAAGCCCATTACTCATGTGTGCACTAGCATAGAAAATATCATCCAAATAAGTAGAACAACTTTTGTTCTTTATTATAAAAGGAAAACCAATCTTGTCCAAACAAGAAACGGAAATGATATTCCCGCTAATTGCAGGCACAAAATAACAGTTCTCTAACCTGAATAGTAAGCCGGTGGGCAAAGTCAATACATAAGTCCCTACAGCTAAAGCAGCAACCTTTGCTCCATTTCCAACTCGTAGGTCGACTTCGCCCCTTTGCCAATGGTCTACTCCTGTTTAGATCCCTGCACATTTGTACAAATGTGAGAACCATATCCAAGTATCTAATACCCATGATGCGTAAGTAGATAAATTGACTTCTATAACAAACACACCTGAAGTGGAAGTCTCACTTCCTTCTTCTTCTTGATTTCTTCCAGGTATTTTGGGCAGTTCCTCTTCCAATGTCCGGTCCGGCCACAATGGAAGCAATTGCCTTCCTTAGACACACCACCCACAGGCTTCAAGCCGAAGCATCGGGCTTGATCTTGTTGATGGCCTTGCCCTTGCCCTTGCCCTTTGTTTGTGCGTGGGCTTCTTGGGCTGCTTCTTGCTATTTCCAGCCTGGACCATCAAAATGGCCTTCCCCTTTCCTTTGTTAATATTTTGTTCAGCAGTTCTCAACATGCTCAACAATTCTGGAAAAGGTTTGTCAAGATCATTCATATTATAGTTCATGACAAACTGACTATAGCTCTCAGGCAACGATTGCAGAGCTAAGTCGGTGGCCAACTCTTGGCCTAAAGGAAATCCTAGTCTCTCGAGATTCTCAATGTACCCGATCATCTGGAGTACATGAGGACTCACAGGGCTTCCTTCTGCCAATTTACACTGGAAAAGGGCTCTGGAAACTTCGAACCGCTCATGCCTTGCTTGCTCTTGGTAGAGCAGCTTGAGGTGCACGATCATATCGTATGCCTCCATGGTCTCATGTTGCTTTTGCAGCTCAGAGGTCATGGTAGCAAGCATAAGACAGCCGACGTCTAAGGCGTCATCCTGATGCTTCTTATAAGCATCCCTGTCAGCCCTAGGAGCACTTGAAGCCGGTGGCTCCTCAGGAATAGGCTCCTCAAGAACATACAGCTTTTTCTCATGTTTGAGGACAATCCTCAAGTTTCGCACCATCCCAGAAAATTTGTTCCGGATAGTTTGTCCTTCTCAAGGACGGATCGCAATGACAGGTTACTTGATGTGTTTGATGCCATGGTAATCTACAGAGATAAATATGCAAAATATAAGTATCATGCCATGAAGTTATTTAATAAGGTCTTTAATTAAATACGCCTCCCACTATTTTACTCAAAACAATGACCCTCGTCATTGATTCGGAAAATCCTGTTGGAAGATTTTCTAGTGGGCCAAGATCCATGTTTCACTAGCTTTAAGTCAGCTTTGGCTGATCACTCAGAATTCGGTTATATAGGTAGGAAACACTTTCCGATTGCATCTCATGCAACTCTTGGACAGTTGGGTGAATAACTCTTATTCTAATCCATCACATGGACCAAAGTCCAACTTTTAAGCCTCTAAGCCTTTCAATCCTATTGAAGTTGTCTTAGTTAAGTCAGACCCAATGGATAGCAGTTGAACATTACATTTGTTCCATCACGTCTTACTATTATAGATAAAGGAACCCCGCTTTCATGGACCCACACTTAATCGATCATAGTCTTGACGAGTGCCATGCATTGGAAGGCCTTTAAATGTGACTTAATATTTCCTTTTGAGGGATTTGATTAAAATTTGTTCTCATCATTTGTTAAACTCTTTAACTTACTATTTACATACATGCATCTCATACATATATTAGTTAAACCCCTTTTAACATATTATATACATACATGCATCTCATACATATATAAGGCAAATAAATGTGATATGGTTATGGCCCCTAACGCATTGATTCTCCCAAGCCAATGAGAGAATCTAAACTAAAACCTAGGAGCGTCCAGGCTCTCCAAGCATGATCTCCCACAGGATAATGTCTTCTTGTCTCCATCATTACATTACATAAACAGAAACCTCATTTTTACATATGAGGGGAGTGAGATGAGAAAAGAATATACATATGGAATATAAGAGAAAGGCACGCACGCAGGGCCGTATTTCAAAATATAAACCAAAAGATTAAAGGACTAAGGCCATAACCATTCACCATACATTACCAAATCAATAGTAACAACCAATAATAATACACAATTATTATCATTATTATTATTTTTATTATTAATTAGAGATTTCAAAATCTGAATTTTGAAAACATAACATATATATAATAAATCACATTTATTGTAATTGATGTTACTATAAATCACATTTATTGTAATTGATGTTGTTATTAAATGGTGACATAAAAGATTATTCGAATAAATAACACACTACGCAGAGGTAGCACGGGGTTCCCGCTTCCTTAGCGGCTAGGGCTTCAACCTCTAAACCCTAAAACCGCAAGGCCCGTGAACACTTCACGCTGCAAGGAACGGCGGCTAGGGTTTCAACCCTTGGAACCTCAGCCGCAAGAACATGAACTTTTCATGTCTGACACCCTTTAACGCCGCCAACAGAGAACTGAAACCGATCATGTTTAACATCAACACTTGACGCCATCGCAGAACATAATAAGGATTCTAGAACCAATGTACATATCGCATATATACACATAAATGGGCTATAGACGCATATATCATATACATACGAAAATTACGTAAACAAGGTTTCGCAAAACGGATGCAAACGATTTTCGGGAAAACAATTTTCAGAAAAACGATTCACATTATTAACATGTTATCATACATAACAGGTAAACCACGTAATGGAATCATGGTTCCGCAAGCGCTCCGATACCACTGTTGGGAATTTGCGTATAAAACAAAATAACGCAGCGGAAAAAAAATTCCCATCGAAGGATCCTTGCGAATGGTCATGATTCATGGTTAGAAAATTTACCTCTTGAAGCGATGAGAATTGATTGAAATCGTCTATCACGAACACCGCACGAACGGTGTCTCTAAGGAATCCACACAAGCAGAACACGTGAACGCCCAACGCCATGAACACGGCGCGTCTTCGCCTCACGGTGCTAGTTTCGAAAACCGAGACATGCTGCTCACTGTCACTCTCTATGTGCGGCTATGGTAAAAACCGTGTAGGCACAATAGCTTAAGTGGTCTACTTATAGTAGCACCTCCTTAAGTGAGTTACTGAGCAGCGTTTGACCTAAGCCCCATGTACTATGCGCTAGGCCCAATAGAAGAGTCCAACTCTCCTTTTAATGCTTCTTTTGATCCGCTCTTATGTGTGTGACCCTATAGGTTCCCAAAACGTTAGTAGTAATATTAAGTCCCATTTAATATTACAAACAGTGAGCGGTATCTAGCAATACATCACTGCCACCTAAGTAGTGAGAAAGTCAGTGATTTGACGAAACCTTTCTGTGACAAATATTCATGTGCATTATTATCCCTTTGTCCATATATCTATATTGAACACAAGACATAGAATGTGTCACCCTTGTATGGTTCAATATCATGTTCTCTGATACCCGAGTAGACTTAACAACAAATGAGGTCAATATCTCATATTGACTCATTTCAGCACGGCCATGCATTTTACTGATCTCACTCTATCGGGGGCCCACAGATATTACTCCTGTTATGTAGGAGGGACAAATTCCATCTAGGTCACTCACATCCCTCTGCATGACTCGTGGTATGCCCAATGACCGTCTTTATAATCATCCTATTACAGATGACGTTTGACGATATTAAAGCACACGACTCCTCATGTAGGGATCGTAGCGATTTCAGGTCGAAGGATTGCATACACCATCGTCACTATGAGAATTACTTATGACACTCACATAACGCTCCATGTAGTGTTCTCATGGTGGGTCAATCCAAGACATCATTACTCTAATGTGTACCTATGTGGCGACTCGATATCTCATATCCATGACCCGTGAGATATGGTCATCAGTCTGCACACATAATAGTCTCAATGTATTATTATTGTCCTTGTTAATAAAATACTTGACTACGGATATTTAAGAATAGGATTTCATTGTTCAATAGTGTCTCACGATCAAGTCATGTACTTGATATTCTATTAAACTGAAATTTCTATTCTAAGGACTTTATTATGTTTAAACAAGTAACACAATAAACCTGGAATGCCTCATATCATATATATATAATGGTAAGATACAAATGTAAGTCTAAGAAATACACTGGCCTCTAGGGCTTACACTAACAATCTCCCACTAGCACTAGAGCCAATCAGGCATAAATCTAATGCCCATCGATCTAGTGTGACCTTCGTGTGCTTCGTTGAGCAAGAGGTTTCGTAAGTGGGTCAAAGAACGTTATCAAGTGTTGGTACTCTGCATATTTTCACATCTCCTCTATCGATAATCTCTCGAATGAGATGGAAGCGCCTAAGTATATGTTTGGATCGCTGATGAGATCTAGGTTCCTTAGCTTGTGCAATGGCCCCATTGTTATCACAATAGAGATCAATGGGGTCCACAATACTAGGAACTGTACCAAGCTCAGCAATGAACTTCCTGATCCAAACAGCCTCCTTTGCTGCATTGGAGGCGGCAATATACTCAGCCTCTGTAGTAGAATCGGCGACTGTCTCTTGCTTTGAACTCTACCAGCTCACCGCCCCGCCATTCAGGCATGACACATAACCAGATTGCGATCTGGAATCATTCTTATCGGTTTGGAAGCTAGCATCGGTGTAACCTTTTACATCAAGCTCTTCCTCGCCTCCATATACCAAGAACGAATCCTTAGTTCTTCTCAAGTACTTAAGGATGTTCTTGATAGCAGACTTGATGACTTTCACCTGGGATCGAGATCGGTACACGATCGTTATGCTTAAAGCATACGATACATCTGGTCGAGTACATAACATGGCATACATGATAGATCCAATTGCGGATGCATATGGAATCTTACTCATGCGATCCCTTTCTTCTTGAGTGGAAGGGGATTGTGCCTTTGATAGGCATATACCATGTGACATAGGCAAGAGTCCTTTCTTGGATTCATGCATGTTAAAGCGTCTCAACACTTTGTCTATGTATGTACTCTAACTTAGGCCAAGCAATTTCAGCGATCTATCCCTATAGATCCTGATTCCCAATACATAGGTAGCTTCACCCAAATCTTTCATAGAGAAGCAATTCCCTAACCATGTCTTTACATTTTGTAGTGTAGGGATGTCATTTCCAATGAGTAATATGTCATCTACATATAACACCAGAAAAACAACAATTCTCCCACTAATCTTCTTATAGACATAAGGTTCATCTTCATTTTTGATGAATCCGTACTGTCTTACAGCATCATCAAAACGAAGGTTCCAACTTTTGGAAGCTTGCTTCAATCCATAGATTGATCGCTGCAATTTACATACCTTTCCGGCATCCTCTGAAACGCCAAGGCCATCAGGTTGTGTCATGTACACATCCTCAAGAAGCTTTCCATTAAGGAAAGCAGTTTTGACATCCATCTGCCATATCTCATAATCATGGTATGCAGCGATAGCAAGTAAGATCCGGACGGATTTAAGCATCGCAATGAAAGCGTAAAAGGTCTCGTCATAGTCGACACCATGAATTTGCTTGAAACCCTTAGCGACCAATCGTGCCTTAAAGGTGTGTATCTTACCATCCATGTCAGTTTTCTTTTTGAAAACCCACTTGCACCCTATGGGTTTCACCCCTTCAGGTGGCTCTACCAAGGTCCATACCTGGTTGGTGTACATGGAATCCATCTCAGATTTCATGGCCTCAAGCCACTTTTAGATTCTGGGCCAGTGATGGCCTCCTAGTAAGTCACAGGCTCATCTTGATCCATGAGCAATACATCACCTTGTGGAGTCATGAGAAATCCATATCTCTCAGGCTGGTGACGTATCCTGTTAGACCTACGCTGGTCTTGTGCTACTGGAGCAGGTTGTTCCTCCACAGCATTTTGTGATGGTTGCTCATGTTCCACCAATGGTAGGTCACTACTCTGTGATTCTTGAATTTCTTCATGTTCTATCTTCCTCCCACTGGTTCCTATGGAGATAAACTCCTTTTCTAGGAATACACCAGTCCGTGCGACAAACACTTTGCCTTCGAAAGGATTATAGAAATAGTACCCCTTGGTTTCTTTGGGATACCCCACAAAGAAGCATTTATCAGATTTGGGATCAAGCTTATTAGAAACTTGACGTTTTACGTATGCTTCACAACCCCAAATCTTCATAAAAGACATGCTGGGTCGTCTACCAGTCCATATCTCATATGGTGTCTTTTCTACCGCTTTGGATGGAACACGGTTAAGTGTAAAAGCTGTTGTTAATAGAGCATGTCCCCAGAAAGAGTTTGGAAGGTTTGCATGACTCATCATAGACCGAACCATGTCCAACAAGGTTCGATTTCTCCTCTCAGAGACACCATTCCATTGTGGTGTTCCAGGTGGAGTGAGTTGAGATAAAATTCCACACTCTATCAGATGATCATCAAACTCTAGGCTCAAATATTCACCACCTCGATCTGATCGAAGAGTTTTAATATTTTTACCAAGTTGGTTTTGTACCTCATTTTTGAATTCCTTGAACTTTTCAAAGGATTCCGATTTATGTTTCATAAGATACACAAATCCATATCTACTGAAATCATCAGTGAATGTGATGAAGTACTGAAAACCACCTCTAGCTAATGTGTTTAGGGGTCCGCATACATCGCTATGTATAATACCCAAAAGATCGTTAGCTCTTTCACCTATTCCGATGAATGGAGCTTTAGTCAACTTTCCCAATAAACAAGACTCACATATCTCATATGATTCATAATCAAATGAGTCCAAGAGTCCATCTTTATGGAGCTTCGAAATGCGCTTCTCATTTATATGGCCTAAACGACAATGCCAAAGATAAGACGGGTTCAACTCATTTGGCTTGAACCTCGTAGTATTTATGTTATAGATGGGCATTTCAAGATCAAGGACATAAAGCCCATTACTCATGTGTGCACTAGCATAGAAAATATCATCCAAATAAGTAGAACAACTTTTGTTCTTTATTATAAAAGAAAAACCAATCTTGTCCAAACAAGAAACGGAAATGATATTCCTGCTAATTGCAGGCACAAAATAACAGTTCTCTAACTGAATAGTAAGCCCGGTGGGCAAAGTCAATACATAAGTCCCTACAGCTAAAGCAGCAACCTTTGCTCCATTTCCAACTCGTAGGTCGACTTCGCCCTTTGCCAATGGTCTACTCCTGTTTAGATCCTGCACATTTGTACAAATGTGAGAACCATATCCCGGATCTAAGACCCATGATGCAGAAGTAGATAAATTGACTTCTATAACAAACACACCTGAAGTGGAAGTCTCACTTCCCTTCTTCTTCTTGATTTCTTCCAGGTATTTTGGGCAGTTCCTCTTCCAATGTCCGGTCCGACCACAATGGAAGCAATTGCCTTCCTTAGACACACCACCCACAGGCTTCAAGCCAGAAGCACTGGGCTTGATCTTGTTGATGGCCTTGCCCTTGCCCTTGCCCTTTTGTTTGTGCGTGGGCTTCTTGGGCTGCTTCTTGCTATTTCCAGCATGGACCATCAAAATGGCCTTCCCCTTTCCTTTGTTAATATTTTGTTCAGCAGTTCTCAACATGCTCAACAATTCTGGCAAAGGTTTGTCAAGATCATTCATATTATAGTTCATGACAAACTGACTATAGCTCTCAGGCAACGATTGCAGAGCTAAGTCGGTGGCCAACTCTTGGCCTAAAGGAAATCCTAGTCTCTCGAGATTCTCAATGTACCCGATCATCTGGAGTACATGAGGACTCACAGGGCTTCCTTCTGCCAATTTACACTGGAAAAGGGCTCTGGAAACTTCGAACCGCTCATGCCTTGCTTGCTCTTGGTAGAGCAGCTTGAGGTGCACGATCATATCGTATGCCTCCATGGTCTCATGTTGCTTTTGCAGCTCAGAGGTCATGGTAGCAAGCATAAGACAGCCGACGTCTAAGGCGTCATCCTGATGCTTCTTATAAGCATCCCTGTCAGCCCTAGGAGCACTTGAAGCCGGTGGCTCCTCGAGAATAGGCTCCTCAAGAACATACAGCTTTTTCTCATGTTTGAGGACAATCCTCAAGTTTCGTACCAGTCCAAAAAATTTGTTCCCGGATAGTTTGTCCTTCTCAAGGACGGATCGCAATGACAAAGTTACTTGATGTGTTTGATGCCATGGTGATCTACTGAGAGATAAATATGCAAAATATAAGTATCATGCCATGAAGTTATTTAATAAGGTCTTTAATTAAATACGCCTCCCACTATTTTACTCAAAACAATGACCCTCGTCATTGATTCGAAAAATCTGTTGGAAGATTTTCTAGTGGGCCAAGATCCATGTTTCACCTAGCTTTAAGTCAACTTTGGCTGATCACTCGAATCGGTTATATAGGTAGGAAACACTTTCCGATTGCATCTCATGCAACTCTTGGACAGTTGGGTGAATAACTCTTATTCTAATCCATCACATGGACCAAAGTCCAACTTTTAAGCCTCTAAGCCTTTCAATCCTATTGAAGTTGTCTTAGTTAAGTCAGACCCAATGGATAGCAGTTGAACATTACATTTGTTCCATCACGTCTTACTATTATAGATAAAGGAACCCCGCTTTGGCGGACCCACACTTAATCGATCATAGTCTTGACGAGTGCCATGCATTGGAAGGCCTTTAAATGTGACTTAATATTTCCTTTTGAGGGATTTGATTAAAATTTGTTCTCATCATTTGTTAAACTCTTTAACTTACTATTTACATACATGCATCTCATACATATATTAGTTAAACCCCTTTTAACATATTATATACATACATGCATCTCATACATATATAAGGCAAATAAATGTGATATGGTTATGGCCCCTAACGCATTGATTCTCCCAAGCCAATGAGAGAATCTAAACTAAAACCTAGGAGCGTCCAGGCTTCTCCAAGCATGATCTCCCACAGGATAATGTCTTCTTGTCTCCATCATTACATTACATAAACAGAAACCTCATTTTACATATGAGGGGAGTGAGATGAGAAAAGAATATACATATGGAATATAAGAGAAAGGCACGGCACGCAGGCCGTATTTCAAAATATAAACCAAAAGATTAAAGGACTAAGGCCATAACCATTCACCATACATTACCAAATCAATAGTAACAACCAATAATAATACACAATTATTATCATTATTATTATTTTTATTATTAATTAGAGATTTCAAAATCTGAATTTTGAAAACATAACATATATATAATAAATCACATTTATTGTAATTGATGTTACTATAAATCACATTTATTGTAATTGATGTTACTATAAATCACATTTATTGTAATTGATGTTGTTATTAAATGGTGACATAAAAGATTTCGAAATAACACACTACGCAGAGGTAGCACGGGGTTCCCGCTTCCTTAGCGGCTAGGGCTTCAACCTCTAAACCCTAAAACCGCAAGGCCCGTGAACACTTCACGCTGCAAGGAACGGCGGCTAGGGTTTCAACCCTTGGAACCTCAGCCGCAAGAACATGAACTTTTCATGTCTGACACCCTTTAACGCCGCCAACAGAGAACTGAAACCGATCATGTTTAACATCAACACTTGACGCCATCGCAGAACATAATAAGGATTCTAGAACCAATGTACATATCGCATATATACACATAAATGGGCTATAGACGCATATATCATATACATACGAAAATTACAGAAACAAGGTTTCGCAAAAACGGATGCAAACGATTTTCAGAAAACAATTTTCAGAAAAACGATTCACATTATTAACATGTTATCATACATAACAGGTAAACCACGTAACAGAATCATGGTTCCGCAAGCGGCTCTGATACCACTGTTGGGAATTTGCGTATAAAACAAAATAACGCAGCGGAAAAAAAATTCCCATCGAAGGATCCTTGCGAATGGTCATGATTCATGGTTAGAAAATTTACCTCTTGAAGCGATGAGAATTGATTGAAATCGTCTATCACGAACACCGCACGAACGGTGTCTCTAAGGTATCCACACGAGCAGATCCCGTGAACGCCCAACGCCACGAACACGAGCGTCTACGCCTCACTGCTGCTAGCTTCGAAAACCGAGACCTGCTGCTCACTGTCACTCTCTATGTGCAGCTAGGGTAAAAACCGTGTAGGCACAATAGCTTAAGTGGTCTACTTATTGTATCACCTCCTTAAGTGAGTTACTGAGCAGCGTTTGACCTAAGCCCCATGTACTATGCGCTAGGCCCAATAGAAGAGTCCAACTCTCCTTTTAATGCTTCTTTTGATCCGCTCTTATGTGTGTGACCCTATAGGTTCCCAAAACGTTAGTAGTAATATTAAATCCCATTTAATATTACAAAGCGATGTGATATCTAGCAATACATCACTGCCACCTAAGTAGTGAGAAAGTCAGTGATTTGACGAAACCTTTCTGTGACAAATATTCATGTGCATTATTATCCCTTTGTCCATATATCTATATTGAACACAAGACATAGAATGTGTCACCCTTGTATGGTTCAATATCATGTTCCCTGATACCCGAGTAGACTTAACAACAAATGAGGTCAATATCTCATATTGACTCATTTCAAAGACGACCATGCATTTTACAGTCTCACTCTATCGGGGGCCCACCGATATTACTCCCTGTTATGTAGGAGGGACAAATTCCATCTAGGTCACTCACATCCCTCTCGCATGGCTCGTGGTATGCCCAATGACCGTCTTTATAATCATCCTATTACAGATGACGTTTGACGATATTAAAGCACCACGACTCCTCATGTAGGGATCGTAGCGATTTCGGTCGAAGGATTGCATACACCATTGTCACTATGAGAACTACTTATGACACTCACATAACGCTCCATGTAGTGTTCTCATGGTGGGTCAATCCAAAGACATCATTACTCTAATGTGTACCTATGTGGCGACTCGATATCTCATATCCATGACCCGTGAGATATGGTCATCGTCTGCACACATAATAGTCTCAATGTATTATTATTGTCCTTGTTAATAAAATACTTGACTACGGATATTTAAGAATAGGATTTCATTGTTCAATAGTGTCTCACGATCAAGTCATGTACTTGATATTCTATTAAACTGAAATTTCTATTCTAAGGACTTTATTATGTTTAAACAAGTAACACAATAAACTGGAATGCCTCATATATATATATATATATATATATATATATATATATATATATATATATATATATATATATATATAATGGCAAGATACAAATGTAAGTCTAAGAAATACATTGGCCTCTAGGGCTTACACCAACAGCAAGGCCCTGCCTTGACTTGGCTTACGAATCTTCCACCTCGGTCAATTGATTCTTTTGATGTGCTTGTAGCTAAGTTAACTGCACAATTCGCAGCGAGCCAAAAGCATAAAAGGCACTCAGACTCGCTAGTGAATTTTAAACAAGAAAAGAATGAATCACTTAGAGATTATATGGCTCGTTTTAGTGGTTAACAAATTTTAATTCCCATTATGAGCTTAGAACTCTATTTACATACCGTCATGGGCGGTTTGAAGACGGGGCCATTCTTTGAGTATTTGTCTTGGAAACAGCCGAGAGATTTTGAAGAACTGCAGGAAAAGGCAACAGGTTTCTTGAACTCGGAAAAGATGGTAGAATCCAAAAAGAGGGAAAAGAGATATTGAAGACAAGAGCTCGACCCCGAGCAAAGAAAGAAACAGAGGGGCCAATCCACAAAGGGCCCAAAAGAGCAGCGAAAGGGGGTTCTCAGATAGGCAACCCAAGTACCAGTCCTATACACCGCTAAAACGATCCCGAGCAACCATTCTCCAACAGGTGTGCAACACCGAGTTACTTACCTTACCTTGGCCGTCTAAAACTACAGTCAATGCTGACAAAAGTAAAGAATGTAAGTGGCATCAAAACTATGGTTACTCCTTTGTAGACTGTAAAACAACCCAGGAAAAAATTGAAGACTTGGAACAAGCAGGCCGTCTTGACTGGTTCATTCACCAAGATGATAATGGAGGTGGACGAGCTGGTCGACGATGAGGAAGACGCGGTCATGACAATCGTAATCGAGATGCCAACCAGCAAGGTAACAATCAGAATGAAGATCAGGTGCATAATCAGAGGGCTCCAAATGATGAAGCAGAAAGAGGAGTCAGAGGGGTCATTAATACAATCTCAGGAGGTTTTGCAGGTGGAGGAACAACGAGTTTAGCTCGGAGGCGTCATGTAAAAGTCTTCTGATTTGTCAACTCGGTGTCCGGAAAACCTATAAGGCCGAGACCTCCCATTACTTTCTCAGATGATGACTTCCAAGGGCTGGATCCTAATCAAGATGACCCAATGGTGATAACGGCCGAATTAGCCAACTACTCGGTCAAACGAACACTTGTTGATCAGGGCAGCTCGGCTGATATTTTGTACCTGGAAACCTTTAAAAAACTTGGAATTCCAGAAAAGTTGATAAAGGAACAGGAGGACAAGCTAGTAGGGTTCGCCGGAGAGCAGGTAAAGACCCGAGGTTACATAGACCTCTTGACAACATTTGGTGAAGGCAAGTTTGCCCAAACCATATCAGTCGGGTATGTTATCATGGATGCTAGCACGTCGTACAACACCCTTATTGGAAGACCGACATTGAATGAGCTCGGCACGATTGTCTCAACCCCACACCTCACCATGAAGTTCCCAGCCGAGTCTGGAGAGGTAATCACTGTCCGAGATGACCAGAGGATGGCCAGGCAATGCTATGTAGATAGTCTGAAGGTCACCCGAGAGCAGAACATTGTAAAAAATGTCGAAGATGATAAAACATAAGTGGTAAGCTCGGTCAGTTCAGTTAGCTCAGCAAGCTCGGTCAGCATGTTTGAACTAGATCCAAGGATACAAATGTATGAGTCCAGTGCCGAACCAACAGAGTCTTTAGAGATGTTCCAACTGGGAGCCCAAGCTGAAAAGTGCACCAAGGTCTGCAGTCAATTCGACCCCTTGCTCAAAAAACAGATTTAAGCTGTTCTAAGAAAGAATGCCGATTTGTTTGCTTGGAAGACATCGGATATGCCGGGCTTAGACCCCAATTTTCTATGCCATAAGCTATCTATATGTCCTGAAGCCAAGCCTATGGCTCAGAGAAAAAGAAAGCTTGGAGAAGAAAGGTGCCAACCATTAGCCGAGGAGACCGCCAAATTGGTCAAAACAAATTTCATCAGAGAAGTGAAATACACTACTTGGCTAGCCAATGTGGTGTTAGTGAGAAAGGCCAATGGTAAGTGGAGAATGTGCATCGACTACACTGATCTTAACAAAGCATGTCCAAAGGATTCTAATCCTCTTCCCAACATTGACAAATTGGTAGCCGGAGCTTCAGGGTACATGATTTTTTCCTTCTTGGACGCATATTCAGGTTATAACCAGATAAGGATGTATCCACCCGATGAAGAAAAACCGACATTCATGACCGATGGGGCCAACTACTGTTACCGGGTAATGCCTTTCGGTTTTAAAAAATACTGGTGCAACATATCAAAGGCTTATGGACAAGGTGTTCGTCAATCA
This sequence comes from Sophora flavescens, assembly GCA_030762895.1. Lineage (NCBI taxonomy): Eukaryota > Viridiplantae > Streptophyta > Magnoliopsida > Fabales > Fabaceae > Sophora > Sophora flavescens. The sequence goes on along the minus strand of CM061064.1, from coordinate 89,423,250 downwards.
GATCAGAAAAAACCTAGAAGTTTATGTTGATCCGATGACCCAAAGCAACACTCAGCCGACCTCGAAGAAATTTTTGGCCAACTCGAAAAGTACAACATGAGGTTGAATCCAAAAAAATTCTTGTTTGGTGTAGAAGGAGGGAAGTTCTTGGGATATATGCTAACACATCGAGGAATTGAAGCTAATCCTGATAAGTGCAAAGCTGTCATTGAAATGCTGAGCCCATAGAGTGTGAAAGAGATACAGAGGCTAGCTGGCCGATTAGCCTCTCTATCTCGCTTTCTCCCAAAGTGTGCAGAAAAATCAAGACCCTTCTTTCAGCTTCTGAAAAAACCAAAAGAGTTCACTTGGACCGAGGAGTGTGAAAAGGCCTTTGAAGATTTAAAACTTTTTCTGGCCTCTCCCCCAATCCTAACTCAGCCACAGCTCATCAAAGATCTGTACTTGTATCTGTCTATCAATGATTATGCAATTAGTGCAGTAATCTTCCAGGAAGAAGAAAAACAACAGATGTCGATGTATTACGTTAGTAGAATTCTGAAAGATGCAGAAACCCGGTATCAAGTATTTGAGAAGCTCGCCCTCGCCTTGATCATGGCAGCTCGGAGGTTATGACCTTACTTCCAGTCACACCAAGTTATAGTCAAAACAGATCATCTAATAAAGTAGGTGCTTAGAAAACCCAATCTAGCCGGACGAATGATAGCTTGGTCAGTAGAATTTTTAGAATTCAGTTTGCAATATGAGCCAAGGGGACCGATGAAAGCACAATGTCTCTCTGACTTCATTGCCGAGGTCTCTTCTAAGCCGAGTTCAGCATCCTTTATCTGGCTTCTATATGTTGATGGTTCATCTAACTTAAAGGGAAATGGAGTAGGAAATATCCTTGAAGGTCCCGATGATCTAATCCTGGAGCAATCTTTAAAGTTTGGGTTTACTGCTTCAAACAACCAAGCAGAATATGAAGCCCTTATTGCTGGACTGATGCTAGCTAAAGAGGTTGGAGTCAAAGAATTAAAGTGCCGAAGTGATTCACAACTTGTAACAGGGCAAGTCTCGGGTGATTATCAAACAAAGGATCCCCAACTAACCAGGTATCTCTGTAAAGTTAATAGTCTAATTTCAGAATTTGATAATTTTACTATTGAACATATACCTCGGGAGGAAAATTCCAGGGCAGATCTGTTGTCTAAGTTGGCCAGCTAAGAACTTTCATTCAGGAGAATCTCCTTGAACCGAGCATAAAGAGTGTCAAGGTGATAATGACCGAGCACTATGATCGGGGATGGATGACACCGATTTGGGAATGTTTAGCCTCTGACAAATTGCCTAATGATCCTAAAGAGGTAAGGAGAATCCGTCTAAAATCTTGCCATTACACCATCCGAGATGGAGAGCTGTGCAGAAGAGGATTTTTCATGCCTTTACTAAAGTTGCATAACAAAGGAGCAGTTCGAGTACGTAATGGATGAAATGCACCGAGGCATCTGTGGAATGCATTCAGGTGGCCGATCTCTAGCAGCTCGGGTCCTACGAGCGGGGTTTTACTAGCCGACCATGAGATCAGACTGTGCTGCCTAGACTAATAAGTGTGAACCTTGTCAGAAGTTCGCCTATGTAGCGCGAGCTCCAAGAGCTCCATTCCATGTTCTCGCCGTGGCCTTTTACTATGTGGGGGATGGATATAATCGGCCCCTTCCCAGTTGCTAAAGGTCAAGTCAAGTTCTTATTATTAGGGGTCGATTACTTCACTAAGTGGATTGAGGCTGAACCATTAGCTACCATAACAGCTAAAAAGGTTCATAATTTTGTGTGGAAAAGCATCATATGCAGACACGGCCTACCCTACGTAATTGTCACAGATAATGGAAAATAGTTCACTGATAAAGGGCTCAAAGAGTTCTACTCCAACCTCAAAATCAAGCATAAGGTTACCTCGGTTGAGCACCCACAAACCAATGGCCAATCGGAAGCAGCCAACAAAGTCATTTTGAATGAGCTCAAGAAAAGGTTAGGCCAATCAAAGGGAGCATGGGCAGAAGAATTACCAAGCATCATCTGGGCTTACCATTGTTCACCACAGTCGTCGATTGGAGAAACACCGTTTAGGCTAACCTATGAAACTGATGCAATGCTTCCAGTTGAGCTCGGTGAACTCTCTCTCTGAAGGCAGCATCACGACCAAAATAAGAATGAAGAAGAAGTCCAAGTTGAGCTGGACATGGTTGAAGAAGTCCGAGATGAATCAAGAATCAGGGAAGAGCTATGCAAGTAGAAAGCAAATCAGAAATACAACTCAAGGCTGCAGCCAATGGAGTATGTACAAGGTGACTTAGTATTGAGACTACAAAATGATGCAAGAAAAGACTCCAAAGAGGGTAAGCTCGCAGCAAACTGGGCTGGCCCATTTAGAATAGTTGAAAGCCTAGGAAATGGTGCTTACAGGCTAGAAGAGTTGTCAGGAAAGGCCGTTCCAAGAACTTGGAACACTTCCCACCTTAAATTTTATTTTAGTTAAAGTTATGTAAGAAGGTGATGTACTCTTTTTCCTACTCCGGTCTTTTTTCCACGAGGTTTTGGCCGGGAAGGTTTTAATGAGGCACACCCTGAAAAATAAATAAATGGAATCAATTTCAGTTGCATTATATGGCAAGAATACTAGTATATGGTTAAAAAATTATTTATGAATAACGCGGAGCCTAAAAATGTTGACCGAGCTAAAATATACCAAGTTGAAGTCGAAATGCCGAACCTAAAGAGGCAAAAACTAAAGACCTAAAAATATTGACCGAGCTAAAATCGACCAAGTTAAGGTCGAAATGCCAAACCTAAAGAGGTAAACAATGCCTAAAGGTAATTAAAAACCTAAAGAGGTAAACAATGCCTAAAGGTAATTAAAAACCAAAAGAGGTAAACCGAGCTAAAATCGGTCGAGCTGAGGTCGGATGGCCGAACCTAAATAGGTAAACAATGCCTAAAGGTAATTAAAAACCTAAAGAGGTAAACAATGCCTAAAGGTTGTTGTTTTGGCGTCAAAGACTCAGGAGGGGGGGTGAATTGAGCTTTCAAAAAGCTTTTCAAAGGCTTTACTTTTCAAATCAGAGTTGCCTCAGGATCTTTTACAAAAACAATGAAGGGCTTTTAATGAAATCTTGAATAGAAGGTGGTGAGAAAAGAAAGATTAATTCAGAAAGATAAATCAGTAATAAGATTCAAGTTCATAAGTCACAACTATCAATTAAGCAGTGATTGAATCAAACAGGAAGAAGTTCAGTTCAGGGTCGTACATGTATTAGATACAGGCCTTAATTAGTCAAGAACTGATGTTACAATATATCAGTTTCAGTTTCAGTGAACAAGAACAGTCTTAATCAACTCAGTTTTGAACAATTAATAACTCAAGATTGATTGCAGTAATACTCTGGTTTTAATTCATGTTAAACAAATCAAGAACTGATATCAACTGAAAACTTAGAACATCAAGATCACAGTTATATGCGCAAGACAGAAATTAAAGAGTTTGAGTTTAGAGATACCACACAATCAGTTTTATACTGGTTCAGCCACCACCACTGTGACTTACATCCAGTCCCCACTCCACTTGTGGGTATTCACACACTAACACAACAAGCTTTAGCCAGGTAGCTTGAAAAACCTTTACACCACAGAGCATTCCTTCACCTCGAGATACCACACTCTTGTGAAGAGCCTCAATGTTCTTCCTTAGGATTCCTCACCCTAATCACACAGAGAGACTCCCTCTCTCTTTACAATCAAAAAGTACAGAAAGATTGATTCCTAAGTCTCAGAAGCCAGATATACAAGTTGAAGTTCTTATAAGAATTGAAACACTCTTTTACACAATGAAGCTCAAACAAGAAGATGAATGATTTTCACAATTGATCTCTCTAATTGATTTTGTAAAATTTTTTATGTGTTGAAAGTATTTCTTTGATCCCTCTATATATAGAAAACAAGTTATAGTCGTTGGGATCAATTAAAGCAGATTTGGGTCTGGTAACAGAATCTGTTTTCTTGATTTTGGTTCTTGAACAGGGGTTGAGTACATGGCTGTATCAACCAATTTCATACTGATAGTTCTGATAGTTTCTCAAAATCTTGAACTTGATTAATCCATCAGTACATCCATTCAGTACATCTATGTAATAATGAAGATCCTTAAATTCATTTGTCACTTACAGTAGCAGACATACATCTATTTATTACATGGCTTTACCTGACAAATAATTTTCTTATTTCCAAAAATCATTTTCATTAAAAAAAAACTTATTCCTTTTAATGCAGGTTATGAAAATTGATTTTCTTCATGCATATTTTTAGTTGAGCTATCTTGTGACTAAGAGATTTCTTTCTCTTACAAATCATCTAAGACTTAAATCTAAAATTCTCCTTTAAGCTTGGTCTTGATAATTCTTTGATCTTTGACTTTGCTCTTTTGATTTCTACATGCAGCTCCTTGATTCCTTCAAGTTCTTCCTTGAATATTTTTCTTGAATTTGCTTAATGAACTAGTTGATCACTACTTGATACCTGTCTTTTCAATTTGACACTAAAACATTTGCACACACATTAAATTGTATTTGTCATGTATCAAAATCTCTAAGTCATTGAGTCTTACAAAGGTAATTAAAAACCTAAAGAGGTAAACAATGCCTAAAGGTAATTAAAAACCTAAAGAGGTAATCCGAGCTAAAATCGATCGAGCTGAGGTCGAATGGTCGAACCTAAAGAGGTAAACAATGGCTAAAGGTAATTAAAAACATAAAGAGGTAAACAATGCCTAAAGGTAATTAAAAACCTAAATAGGTAATCCGAGCTAAAATCGACCGAGTTGAGGTCGAATGGCTGAACCTAAAGAGGTAAACAATGCCTAAAGGTAATTAAAAACCTAAAGTGGTAATCCGAGATAAAATCGACCGAGCTGAGGTCAAATGGCCGAACCTAAAGAGATAAACAATGCCTAAAAAGGTATTTTAAAACCTAGAGGTATTCTGAGCTCCAAAAAACTCGAATAAGCCGAGTAACACTCAAAAAGAGTACTAACTTAGAAAAAAGTTACAAGCTTGAGCTCCAAAAGTCGACAGGAAAAAATGAGGCATGAACATCAATAACTTAGAAAATTTTCTAAGTTTGAAAAGTAAAAAGTAACTTGTAAACCAAAAACAAAAACATAATTACATTAATTAAAAGGGGAAGGCCCATGGTACACATGATTCTAAAATAAAAAAGGCACTGCCTCAGGAGCGAAATACATAATAAAAAATTGATTTTGAGTTACTCATGGGAATCCCCATGAACAACGATTCCTACAGAAGTAGAGTTGGGGTCCTCCTCAGCACTCGGAGGAAAATCAAAAGATGGATCAGTTAAAGCCGTTCGGTTCCTCCCTGCTCGACAGCCTGCACATCAACTCCTTCCTCTTCCTGACCTACCTCTTCTTCATCCTTAACCTCAAACAAAGGAATTATAATTCCATCTTTATTAAAGTCCTTGTCCACATCAGCAAGGGAGAAGTCAACATTTGGGTTGAAGCGTTTAAGCTGCTTCACCGCTCGGGAAAAACCGTTGACGTGCTCCTTCATAATGGTGGCTTCAGCTTCACTCAGATCGACTTGAAGCTTATGGTTAGCCTCCCTCTCAGCCTCCAAAGCCTGTTGCAGTTGAGCAAAGGAAACTTGAGAGTCTTCAACGACTTTCAGAAGTCCGACCTTCTTTTCTTTCTCCTTATCCAGCTCAGCCTTTTGAGCCTTCAGTTGGCCAACAGTGTGAGCCTACTCCTCACACTTGGCCACATCTTGAGCCAACCCGTCCCTCAACCTCAAGGAACGAACCACTTCAGCCCTCATCGACTCCATCTTCTGCACATTTTTTGATAGTTCTTGACTCCAGAAGCGAGTGATGGACGAGATTCGGAGGGCGTAAGCAGCGGCGGCCTCCATACTGGCATCGGGCCCCTGCTCCAGCAAAATCCGAGCATCAAGGGGTTTTAGCACTTGACCATCAATGAGTGGGCCAGGGTTGAAATCATCACTCCAAAGCGAGCTGATGTCTGCGTTACAGTGGCCATTATACCACTTAGCGTCCACTGTCAGGTCGGTCACATGAGGTGCCCCTTCAGTCCTCTTCTCGACTGTGGGGTCATCATGAGTCAGAGGAAAGGGAGAAGCACTCCTCCTCGTTACCACTGGTTGAGCATCGGCCCGAGCCAGCTTAGAAAGATGAGCGTCGCGGTCGGAGCTCTCAACAACCTTCTTCTTCTTCCCCTTGGCATCAAAAGTCGGAATTGAAGTGCCACCATCTTGAGGAGCCGACTTCTTCAGCAAAGCTTTGTAGTTGAATTTCCCCATTATCACTGCAAGAAGGAGATCGGTCAACATATAGCGAATACAACAATAACAAGTAGATTAAAAAACCTTTGAAATAAAAGCTACTTACAGTCAAAATCGGCTTGCCGAGTGGAAGAGATGGGAAGTTTTAAAAGCCTTCCACAGGCCAGTGGCTGAGGAAAAAGCTTCAGAATCTCAACATCAATTCTGTCTTGAGCTGTCATACAGCCGAGGTCAAAACTAGAAAATTTATAAGGATGGGGTTTCCATTAGAGAGGAAATTTGGAAATTCCGTCTGAGTCGAAAACACAGACTCATTCCCCTCAGTAGGTCGGACTTTAAAAAAGTTCGACTTGAAGAATTTGTAGGAGCTCTTGTAGAACCCGATGATACCCCTTTTCTCAACCCCACTTAGTGAGATCCACTCAACTCGGTCTCCGAACCTAACCTTGTAAAAATAGAGAAATTTGGACGCAGTGACCACCATCCCTATTTGGCCACAAAGAAATTGAAAGCCTTTAAGAAAAGCCCAGCTATTTGGGTGTAATTGGGTAAGAACAACGTTCATAATTTTTAGAACCTCACACTCAAAGGGGGTAAAGGGGATGGTGACACCAATCTACTCAAACAAAGTCTGATATACATAGGTGAAATCTGGTTCAGAGGGAGTCACTTGAAGAAACACATGTTCATTATCTGAACAAGGAAGGCACTCTACAGCACCACCGAAAGCAATAACTTTGGCCTTAATGGCTTTAAGGGAATCGAGAGTTCTGAAATTGGAATGAAATGCCCCAGCATCAGGTTTTACCCAGAAATACCCAGGAATGGTAATATCAGGGTAAGGAACCCTAGGCATCCTAGAAGCACGCTTACGGCGCTTAGGGGCAACGGTAGCGTCAGGAGTAGCAAAGCTACTCTCGTTAGAATAAGAGGAAGAAGAGGCTCTGGGATTATCCTCATTACCCTTCGATGGAGGAGGGGAAGAATGGGGAGAGCCCCCGATTGAGTTTATCTCAGGTTCTAAGATTTGAACCTCAGTAAAGGCATTCTAGGACACTTCAAATGAAGGCTCCATGGATGAAACAGAAGAAGAAAACAATGAAATACAGAAAAGCGGGGAGGGGCATACCTAGAACAGAAAGGGAAATGCGAAAACTTGAAGGAGAAGAGCTTGAAGAAGGGTTTAAGCAAGGAGGAGGCAAAATGATCTCCTAAGAAAAGTTCTCCCTAATTTATAGAGACCTCGACGCTTCAGAAGAAAACAAATCTTAACGTTACTTTAGAAAGTAATAATGACGGACGCCGTGTGAAGAAAGGGAACGTCTCTTCAAGTCTGTGCAAATTCGGCTCACTAATGAAGGAGTCACACATGGCAAAGACATTGGAATACACGCTGCGACAGCTAAAGGCTTCAATCACACAACCAGAGAGCAGGCCTCGGATATAATGCCATAAAGGCCACGTGCCACAAACCAGCCTTGCCTTAATGACAAAGGCAACGTCTCTTTCCATATCGGGAACTAGTAACTTTTGGACACAGTGCAAAACTAAGACGACTACGTCTGTCTCGGCTCGTTCAAATAAGCTTCCACGCTCTTTAAAGCTAAAAGTTTAGGGGGCTTGTATATGGGCTGATGTATAAAGCTCCGCACCGAGTCCACCGAACTGAAACATGTGGATCGAGGAGTAAAGCTCGGCCACCGAGCTCACCAACTTGAAAGGCTAAAGAGACCAAGGTTTCGAGCTCGGTCACCGAGGTTGAATGTTGGCCGAAGTGTAAGGTCGGTCAATGAGATTATGGTAAAGAGGGGAAGAAAACCTACACCATAAACCTTAGATTCTCCAAAAAAAGGTTTTTAAGGGCCAAGCTCAGCTACTGGTATGAAAACTTTTACGCTTCTTCTAGCTTAAAGCTTGGGGGGCTTGTGTACTGGTCGAGGAGTAAAACCCGGCCACCGAGCTTGGATACCCGATCCGATAAAGGTGGGAAGATAAGATATTGATATTATCTTTAATGATCTTGATATTATCTCAAATAACATTATCCAGTTAGAAGAGATAAATCCCCCAAATTAAGGAAATCATATCTCAAAGAGGATTTATGAGATAAGAATAGATAAAGCCAAATCTCTGAAAGATAATGGGATCCTATTATAAAAGGAGGAGGACCCTAAGAAAAAGATATTTTTTGATTAACTTAAGTGAATCTGCCTTAAGCGTATTAGAGGAACCAGCTCGTTGAAACCCACTTGCAGAGTATAGATGAAGAGATTTAGTTAAAATTATAATCAATATTAACAAATCAATTATAATAAATTACAAGTAAACACTAAATTTTTTTTTGCTTACAGCAGAGTTACGGGCCTTATCGTTGACCCATGTCCCCGACTTCAACTTCTTCGTCCTCTCCACCAACTCCATAGTAGTGGGTGCCCGCTGTTTCTGTTCTTTCTGCACAAATAAATATAATCTTAAATTCATAAGAATATTTAACAATGAAAACTCATTAAATAGTATACTAAGTCAAAAGTTTTAAGTATTACCAGCTCGTCACAGTGGGCGACGACTGATTTAGACCCACCGGTCCAAGCACATGCGCCACCATCAGAAGCTCGATTATGCCGAGCTGTGGCCTGGATCTCCTGGAACTTCTCAGTAGCCCAGTACTGGTCCAGCTGCCTCCTGATCTCAGGATCCACCCATTTCCCCTTATTCTTACCCTTCCTCAGCTTGTTCGTCAGATTCTTCATGACCGGTGAGCCTTTATACTCAAATATGTCCTGACGAGACCCTCTAAAGCTACGCCCCACCTATACTCTTTCTGTAACTTACAGTTGTTAGGAAATTCGTGTGTGTGTGTGTGTGTGTGTATATATATATATATATATAATGTAAATTTAATTTAAATAACTTAATAAATTGTTTCCTTAAACTCTTTAAACAACTAATTCCTATGGCCCCCTGGGATGGTCTTCCATGTAGGCCATGGACCATCAAACTTGCATCGCAGGATCTTCAATATCGAATCAGAAGGACCCTTCGCGGGCAGAAAGCTGCAGCAAAATTAGAGCATTAATAAATGTTATAAATAAATAAAAAACTAGTAAATAGAAATTAATGATACTTTATATATATTAAAAAATTAAATTAGCTTACTCGTTATCTCCCCTGGGGATAAGAAGAATCCTCCTGTCGGATGGACCACGGCTCTCCTGTCCCGATGATGATGACGGTCCTGTCATAGGTGTGGATGATGATGGTGCAGCCTGTGTCCCGACCACATGAGGCTGGGTAGGGGGTGCAACTCCATCACCCTGATGTGTCCTGTCCACAGAGGTGCTGGTAGGGTGGTCTCGATCCGAAGGCTGTGGGTCGTCCGGCGGAGGGACTCTCGCAGCACGACCTCTGCCACGACCTCCACGACGACCCCTACCTCTAGAGGAATCTGCCATCTGTGTAAAAAATGAAAAGATGATTACACAACAGTGTAAATAATACAAAAATAAATTACCTAAGTAGAATGACATTTACACAATGAATTATGACATAAATAATTACCTAAGTAGAATCTCCGTCACTAAATTCACCCTCACTCTCATCAGTCTCACTTGATCGGAATGTGCCTTCGCTAGATGCGTCCAACTCGGATTGATCCATTAACTCTCTTTCAACTTCTTCCCCATTTCCGGAAATGTCCGCCAGAGAATTAACAATAATGTCCCGCGTAATTTGCAACGGTACGTGGGGTCTTGAAAACTCATCATCTTGGTATGGAGCATCTTTTTCAGGCTGGTTGATTACATTATCGGTAATTATACTGCGAGCCTTTATCTTAATAACACGCAACCAACCTTGATGTCCTTCGGGATATGGCGAGTAATAAACCTGATCTGCCTGTTGTGAAAAAATGAATGAGTCGTACGCCTTATTATACCTACGAGACAACCTAACTTGAACAATACCATATTTTTTATCGATTTTTGTCCCGACATCAAGAGTAGGATCAAACCAATCACACTTGAAGATAACTAACTTCATCACAGGAAAACCGGTATAATCGAATTCAAGGATGTCAGTTATAACCCCATAGAAATCATCATCTACATTGCCATCAGTGGCTCGCACACAAACACCATAGTTACACGATGGCATTCCTTCATTCCATGTTTTTGTGTTAAATATATATCCTACAATGTAAGTATTCCATGACGTAACTCATCTGTTAGGCCCCCATGCCAAATTTGTCAACAATGGATTTTGAACATTGTTTTCTGGATCTAGTACCTAAAAAATCAAATATTATATTATTCTTATACATACTATATATTTAAGGAGATAAAATTTATTGCAACAAATGAAGATGCTTAACCTACATATTTACTGAACCACGTAGCAAAGTGAGAAGTAATTTCTCGATCAACCTGGTCGTTTGAAATGTCAGGTTGGAGATCCCTTAGAAAATTGTCGTGCATCCTACATATGGGAGATTAACAGCAGGACGATTAATAATCATAAATGTCAATTGAACTTATAAAAGACATTGTAGAAACTTACTCTAAATATGGCACCACCTCTTCACAATTTTGAAGGATATACAGATGAGCAGCATTAATGCCACGCTGCTCCAAGAAATATTCTTTTGATTTGCCACTAAATATGTCCGGATAGTTGAATATTGATATAGGAGGACTAGTTGAACTTCCTTCACCCGAATCAACGTTCTAGGCATCCTTGTCCTTCTCGTGTTAACTTCGTCTGGATAATAATAAGAGGCAAAAGTGGAAGTCTCCTCTACTAAGTATGCTTCACAAATGGAACCCTCCACTCGTGCCTTGTTCTTGACTTTGTGTTTAAGGGAGTGCAGGAACCTATTAAAGAGGGATACATACAAATAATTACTAATTTTAGGGAAACCTAAACTACGATTTTGTGTTCGTGAATTTCATATGTATTATGTAAAATAGTTGATGTCGTTTACCTATCAAATGGATACATCCAGTGCTATTGGACTGGGCCACCAACTCTTGCTTCGTAAGGTAGATGAACTGGAAGGTGTTCCATAGAATCAAAGAAACTCGACGGGAAGATTTGCTCCAACTTACATAACAAAACGGGTATTGTCGCGACCGTCCCGTCCGGGAGCCGCGAAAAAGGGAAGATAAAAAACAGAGGAGTCGCCACTAAAATTTTTATTTGGAAAATTCTAGAAAACCCAATTATTTAAAGGTTAACTGGTCTAAAAAAGGAAAAGAAAAAAAAAAAGGAGAGATGAGTCCGGGAGTCGGTTACGAGTAGAAAAGGTATTAGCACCCTACATCGCTCGTTTAAAAAACGGTACCTCAAGTTAATTGTGCAAAAAAAAAATAATAACCTTTTAAATATTTATTTTACCCCAAAATTGTTTACAAGAAAGAATTATTTTTTAATTTTTAATATTTCAAAATTTTTATTAATTTTAATTTTTTTTTTGAATTTTTATTGTTAAAAAAGGAAAAGTTTAATTATTTTGATTAATTTATTTTAACATAAAAAGAGACACAAAAAAAGGAAATTTTAGTTTTGGCCCAACAAGATGATTTATCTTGCTCCTACGTATTCCCGGGTGCAATGGGAAACTCAAAGTCACGTAGTTCTTTTAAAAAAATTTGATTGGTTGGTTGATTTTTGATTTTTTTTAATAAAAATTTAATCTTTATTTTTTTTTTAAAAAGGGATTTTATTTTAAAAATAAATTCACTTTTGCTTAGAATCCAAGATAACAGTGTTATATGATAAACCCTTGCAATTAATACGACACTTGAGGATGAATAAGTCCATACATTAACGTCGTAGATTGTTGCGTGAATTAAAAAGAGATTTTATTTTATTTTTTTTCACAAAAAGGTTGGACAAAATTTGTTAAAAGAACGCATTGAAAATATTTTATTATTCTTATTAAAAGGGAATTCATTTTTGCACAGGGTTCAAGATAACAGTGTTATACGATAAACCCTTATAATTCTTACAATACTTGAGGATGAAAAATCATACATTAACATTGTAGATTGTTGCATGAATTCAAAGAAATTTAATTTTTTTGTAAAGTTCGATAAAATTTTGTTAAAAGGAGTAAATTGAAAACATTTTAATTTTTACAAAAGGAATTCACTCTTGCACAGGGTTAAAGATAGCGGAGCTATACGATAAACCCTTACAATTCATACAATACTTGAGGATGAAAAATCATACATCAACATTGTCCATTGTTGCGTGACCTCAAAGAAATTTTATTTTTATAACCTTTTTGTTTGTTTTTTTAGCATCCTTTTTGAAAAGAGAGGAAAAAAAAACTTAGCCCAATATACAGATAAAGAAACATCCCACTAACTAAATTTAAAAAAAAAAAAAATACTCTACTTTAAGGGACCATAACAGGCTAAAAAAATTAATGGTTTGTCCCTTAAATTTCGGTGGCAGTTACCATATACCATTAATACAGAACCGTAGCACAGTATATAGAGTATTGTAGGTAAGCTTTTACCCTAATAATAAATGAACAAATAAAAGAAAACAAAGTAAAAAAAAACAATAGTCAGCAAAAACTGATACAGGGAAGGGGTATGAAACTGAATACCCAGCAACGAATTTGACGCGGAAGATCCGGGGACGAGCACGGACGACGGCGGGATGGAGGCAGACGACGCGGCGGACGGCGCTCGGCGAAGCAGGGGACGCGACGGAGGAGCTGCCTATGGGTCTGGTATACTTCTTCTTCCTCTAGCATCTATCATCATCTATGTGATCACTTGTTGTTGTTGCCTTTTTGATTTGTAGAAGGAAGAAACAGAATAAGAAAAAGAAAGGTTTGATGAAGATGAGGTGGAATGATTTAGAGTGTTTGAATCAGAGGAAGATGGGGAGGATGAGGGAGTTCAAACTTCTTTTTTTTTTTAAAGTGAAGGATTTTCTCTTTAGCTTTCTCTGAAGCTTTTTTTTTCTTTCCCCCACCCCCACCATTAACAGTGAAGTGTGTGTATATATAGGATGACAAAAGACAAAAATCTGTTACTTTCACTTAGAGAGGTGAGGACGAAAATTGGACGGATTGTGGTGTCATGATGTGATGCTCTCACTGCTATCTTGTATGACTGCTATATGTGCAGGGATGGTACATCATTGTTTATGGAAAAAAAGTAAAAGAAAACAAAAGAAAGCCAGGAAAATAACGCTGTTTCATACTTGAAATGGGAGGACTGGGAGCAAGGATAAGAAATGGTACCAGGGGGCAAGAAGAAACGTCCCTCCTCTGATTTTTTTGTAATTTTACTTTAATAACAAATCAGATTAATAATAAAAAAAAATTTTATTTGGGCTTGGATAATGGGCCCAAAAGATAACTTGGAACAAAAATGAAAATGAGCTCCATTTGATGATGTAACGGGCCCAGAATAAAACATTTTTGCAAAGTTTTTTTTTTGTTATTAGTCTTATCTTTTTTTTTTCAAAACATTGATTAAAAAAAATCCGGGTAAAATTAGGTGTTCACAGGTATCTTGACTTCCATATCCTTTAATTGATTCACATTTAGTGTTGTCGATGTAAGCTCCCTGAAAAAGTGGCTAAGCTCAACAAATGGGTTCCAAATTGGTTTCGGTAATGCGTCGAATGCAATTGGAAGCAACCGTTACATGAACACGTGGCAATCATTACTCTTTATTCCATGTAACTTTGCTTCCTTAATGTCAACACAAGCTCTTTCCGATTACAAATTTCAGTCGGATCCAATCGGGCTTTATTTGTATCCTTTGTCCTCCCCTTGATGTCCATCACAGTGTCAAACACATTCAAAAACACATTCCTCTCAGTATGCATGACATCAATGTTGTGACAGAGTAGCTGCGTCCTCCAATATGGCAACCTCCAAAATATACTTTGTTTTGTCTAATTATGGTTGACGCCATAATCAGGAATATATTCTCCTTGGGATTCATGGACGAGCGGTAAGTACTGTACTCTCCGCCATACATTAGGACCAGACAAACGTGGTGGAGGCGGTGTTGTCTCCGTACAACGCTTCCTGAATGCATTCTTCTTCCGCCTATAAGGATAATCTTTTGGAAGCAATTGACGATGACAATCAAAATATGAGATCTTTCGACTGTTTTTAAGTGTGAATGCCTTCAATTGCTCCATACATATTGGGCAACCAAGCTTCCCCGCGGTCATCCAACCCGACATCATCCCATAGGCGGGAAAGTCTTTGATCGTCCACATCAAAGCTGCTTTCATCATGAAATTCTGCCTAAAAAGATACGTCATATGTCAACACACCATCATTCCACAGCATCGTCAACTCATCTATCAGCGGCTGCAAGTACACATCAATCTTACCTTTTGGATTAGACCGACCCGGAATTATGACTGTTAGGAACATAAACTCCCGCTTCATGCACATCCCCGTGGGAAGATTGTACGGAGTCAGGATAACCGGCCAACAAGAGTATGCATTTACAGACTTCCCGAAAGGATTAAATCCATCAATAGATAACCCCAATCGGACGTTCCGAGGGTCTTGTGAAAATGCCATATGAACCCTATCAAAATGCTTCCAAGCTTCTCCATCAGATGGATGACACAAGACATCTTGCTCCCTCTCATGCTCACTATGCCACCTCATGTGAGCTGCAGTGGCCATCGAAGAGTACAATCTTGTAAGTCTTGGCACGAGCGAAAAGTACCACATATTTTTTAGCGACCTCTTCTTCTCAATGCACATCCTAGTGGTTGTCTTATACAGACCCGCACCACAAAATTGACAACATGTTATGCTTTCCGCTGAATCATCCTTATAGTACAACATACATCCATTCGGGCAACAATCAATTTTCAAACACCCCGGACCCAAATTTTCCACAGACGTCTTAGCATGATAAAAACTACTAGGCATCCGATTGTCTTCTGGCAACGCCTTGGACACTGACCTGGTGAGGCAATTAAAACAGCTTTCTTGCATATTGTAGTCAGATTTGATACTCAACCATTCCATGCACATCGACAAATCCATGTACTCCTGACATCCTTCCCACAATGGAGATCGTGCAACACTCAGCATATCATAGAATCTTTGAGCTTCGGGATTCGGATTCTCCTCTATGTATTGGGAACCCATTCTACCATCTTCTCCCCCATCTTCTTCTAGTACAACACCAATCGATGGTCCAGCATGATCCATTATCATCTGCTCGTATGGATTCAATTCTTCCCTCCGGTCACCACTTCTATAGTACGAACCTTCAAACACAACCGGGTTTAAATCAGGCAACGTCTCACCATGGTTACTCCACCAATAGTAATCAGGCATGAAGCCCTTCTCATAAAGATCGGCTACAACTCCATCCACGTTTTTGAAAGATTGACACTTGCATCTTTTGCAAGGACACCTCAAATGATCACCGCCCAGCCGTATAAATCTCTCCTGGCTAACAACAAACTCTATAAACTCACCCACTCCAACTCTATACTCTTCCCTAAGACATTTATTCCAATCCAACCTACAATACATCCATTTCCTATTCTCTGGAATATCCATTGCTGGCAATTAAGTAGCCGGACCAACCCTACAATAACACTTATATATTACGGTGCATTCCAATAACTCCATCAATCTCGTTCTTATGACAAGGTATGAACCTATCCCATTCGAGAAGAAACATTTACCACACTCGGCTAATAATAGTTATTCCCTTATTCAAATACCTTATACTTAACAAAATTTCGGCAGGATTTCCCATCGATCTCCAAGTACACGACTCGAGCACGGTGAGAATCACCGCGATCAAGTATGCACCAGGAGAACAAAAGGAAATGCATCAGAACGAGATTTCAACAAGTATATAAGGCATTTGAACATCGAAATGACTATTGTACTAGTGTGAAAAAGGTTTTTTCCCAAACTGTCCCACTTGGACAATTCAAGATTCAATACAATGAGCATGCGTACCCTGAGAAGGTACGCATGCTCATTAATATTGAATCTCAAATAGGAAACTAAGGCTTTCGTAACTTAATAATTAACTCTAGCAGAAAATAAAACCATTGACTTATAAGGATTGCAGTATACTTCAACAAATATATATTAAAGCATAATTCAATACAAACTTAGATAAAATATAGTAGCAAACATCCTACTGAGCTCCGCTCTCCACTAACAAGTAACACATAATTGTCAAACACATGCATAACTTCTAAGTTAGCAACACACAACAAGCATCCCGCCTTTTTGACAGGATCATATCCTATTGAGCTCTTCTCTCCACTAACAAACAACACATAATTGTCAATACATCCATAAATATTAAATTATCAGCACACAATCAACATCTTGCCTTTCAGGCAGGATACCTTCCTATTGAGCTCCGCTCTCCACTAATAAGTAACACATAATTGTCAACCACATGCATAACTTCGAAATTAGCAACACACAACAATCATCCCGCCTTTTTGACAGGATCACATCCTATTGAGCTATGCTCTCCACTAACAAACAATACATAATTGCAAATACATGCATAAATATTAAATTATCAGCACACAATCAGCATCTTGCCTTTTAGGCAGGATACCTTCCTATTGAGCTTCGCTCTCCACTAACAAGTAACACATAATTGTCAACCACATGTATAACTTCTAAATTAGCAGCACACAACAAACATCGCGCCTTTTTTACAGGATCACATCCTATTGAGCTCTGCTCTCCACTAACAAACAACACATAATTGCAAATACATGCATAAATATTAAATTATCAGCACACAATCAGCATCTTGCCTTTCAGGCAGGATACCTTCCTATTGAGCTCCGCTCTCTACTAACAAGTAACACATAATTGTCAACCACATGCATAACTTCTAAATTAGCAGCACACAACAAGCATCCCGCCTTTTTGACAGGATCACATCCTATTGAGTTCTGCTTTCCACTAACAAACAACACATAATTGCAAATATATGCATAAATATTAAATTATCAGAACACAACACATTACACAAGATATATAATTCACATAACACATTACAAGCACCACACAATCAGAACCTTTTAGACAAAGCAGAACCTTAAAAGAGAGTATTGAGAGAACTTACCTATGCGACAAAATGCAAAAACAAGTAAGGATAACGGGAGGAGCCGCAGACAAGAAGATCAGGAACTGATAAATATAATAAGACAATATGAAAGCAAATTAATATCCTTAGAGCCAACTTAATTGTATTCAAGTTAGTAATATAAAAGTTCAACAAATTACCATTACGACCAATTGATTACCTGTGGAGATGGAGATGGGACGAAGGGACTCAGTTTCAACTCACGAGAAATAGAGCAATGACCTATAATGCATAAATAAAATTAATCCTGTCAAATACTAACATTTAAGAAACTAACATTTAAGGCTCTCATATATTGTCACTTTGCAACTAATTCGATGTACTCATGAATCTTGAACCACTCAACTCACTCTCTTAATCATCGGTTTTGTTTGAGATGTTTTTCAAAATCATGAATCAACCCTCTCAAAACTTAAACTATATAGGTGAAGGCACATGAGTAACTTCATGTAGCATTCATAATGTACAAGTCCATTTTTCAGATATTTGGCGTTGTTTCATTAATTGTTAGATGCTGAATTAAAACCTTAACCAATAAAATACATGTACAAATGGAAAACATAATAAAGATCAAACACAAGGGATGGTTCAAAAGTATGAGCTTTACATTGCCTATGAGAATCCAGAAAGTTGGCAAATCTATTTTTCAAGTCACCGCACACAATGGATTAAGTTTGGTTTTCTATTGGTTCTATCCAAGATTCCATGTGATTACTACCCCCCTCCAGCTCTCATATAAAAATATCAGTTTCAGCATGCTTTGTGCTAAAGAGAAGTGTGTAACAAAGAAACAACACAAACACAAGCATAACAAGTTTTAACAAGTTCTCTAATTTGTTAGTATCAAGGCCAGTATAATAATACTTGAAAATTCAGCATTTTTAAACAAACAAGCATAACAAGTTTTCACAAGTTCTCTTATTTTTTAGTATCAAGACCAGTATAATAATACTTGAAAATTGAGCATTTTTTAGTCAATAGTGAATACAGTTATGTTTCATAAAATAAAAATAATAAAAATAAAAAAATGCACACTAGCTACATTGACAGTAGCATCTACAAATTCTTATATTTTTTCTAATTCAATAACCATCTATCTCTCTTTGTTTCTCAACAAATATCAACCAAAATGGGTTGTTGCATTAGCAAATGCAGACCTGAAAAACATTCCCAACAACAATAACATGATCATCAAATAACAAAGCTTAACCAAATTCCCTGGTCACAATAACAGATTAACATTATTCAGTGAAGAAACCCCATTGTTCCTAACAGAGTAACACTATGACAGTATTCAGTGAATTGTAAATCAATAACAATGCTAACTGGATAATTAAAAAGTTTTAACCTTTCAAACTCAAAACATAAAATAAAACAAAAACTCAAGAGGGGTATCAAAATCACTAACCCTATTGAGCAACTGCAAGATTAGGGCAATCCAAGAAACAGCACAGTGGTGGTTGTGGTGTCACCGGAGGCGGCTCAATGGTGGCTCACCGGAGGTGCGCTGTAGGGACAGAGAGAGACAGAAATCGGAGAGAGAGAAAGAGAGGAAGTGGGAAAGAGGAAGTGGCAAAGAGAAATCACTAACTTACTGGATGTTGGTGTGGTGTTGGTGCGCGGCCGGAGCAGGGTTCACTGGAGGCGTGCTGCAGAGACAGAGAGAGAGAACTCAGAGAGAGAGAAAGATAAGAAGAGAGAAAGAGGAAGAGAAAACTCACTGGATGTTGTGGTGGTGTTCGTGGTGGCGCGGCCGGAGCAAAGAGGTTGTGTGGTGGCCGGAGAATGGGCGGTTGTGTGTGGGGGAGGAGCTGAGCATGAGATAGAAGAGAGAGAAGAGAGAAATAGGGGAAGAAAGGGGAAGGACACGTATTAGGGATTGTAAATTTAGCGACCAATTCGAAATCGGTCGCTAATCGGTCACCGTAAATGAAAATTTAAAGTCGGTCGCTGTTTGGCTCTATAATAATTTTTTCTAATTTGTGTAGCGACCGAATTGGAATTCGGTCGCTAAGTTATCAAATATTACTGTTATAATAAAATCGGTCTCAAAAATCGGTCGCTAATAAGTCAACTAACTTTGACTTATAGATCAATTGGTTTAGCGACCGATTTAGCGACCGAATTGGTTGCCACTGACATTTTCGGTCGCAAAATACATGATTTTGGACTGTGTCTGAGATTCCCCATTCGGTCGCAATTTCCATCGCCAATAACGACCAACTACATCGGTCGCCAAAATTCGGTCGCTATTTTGACTTTTTTTTGTAGTGGATATCCTTATATCTGTTGCTTATAATGAAGCTTTTCACATCTGGGATGCGGGGAAGAAATAGGTTTAGTGCAGTGTTTAGAAAATGAGGCAGGGTTCAATGCTAGATGCTATAGTCATGTTGATATGAAGTGGGACTGGGGTCAGTACAATTTTGCTCTATTATTTATAAGTGTATATGGGCGGTGATTGTGGATGCGAGGGCAATGAGAGGTTTGATGCTCAAGAACAAATTCTCTGGGACTTGCTTCTGTTTGAGAGGTGGATATTTATTATAACAAGATATGAAACTGAGGGAAAAAAAATCAATATTTAAAATAATAATAATAATTTAACAACAAAGTTATTGTTTGAAATAATAAATAAAATAAATAATATAGTTAAGTAAATATCACAGTTTATTTTGATTGTAAATTTTTCTTTGAGTTATTTAATTGATTTTATTATTTATTATTTTATTTTATATTTAAATTGAGGTTTATTTATAACTATTTTAATATTTTTCAAATAACATTTTTTCTTGTTATATCTATTGTTATTTGTTATTATTTAAATGTTATTTCAAAAATTAAATATTTGAATCAGTTTATTATTTTAATATTTTGTTATAAAACATGAATTTTCTAGCACAATTTCATATTTCATTATTTTGTTATTTTCATTTCACGAAGTAAATTTTGTCTCTCAAATTTATTTATTTTTATTTAATTATTAGGCTAAACAATAGCTTTTCTCACTAAGTTTTAATTATTATTATTATTATTATTATTATTAATTTTTTTTAAATAGTGAGTTTTTTTCTCTCATATTCATCTTTTATCATTTTATTATTATGCCAAACAATTTTTTTTTCTTATAAATTTCATCATCTATCATTTTCATTTTTTTTCATTTTATATAGTTGGCTTTCTACTTTAGGGGCCCAATTAAAAATTTTATATAAGTTCAGGATCCCAATTAGAAACTTTATAGTTCAGGGACCAAATTGAAAATTTTATATAAGTTCAGGAACCCAATTAGAATTTTTTTTATTTCAAGGACCTACTTGAAAATTCTCAAATAGTTCAGAGACTTGTTATTTATTTAATAGTCAAACCTAATCAATTTAATTAAGGGTATAATTTCAAATTGTGCTCTAATTTAATTAATTCATGTATTATAAAACAATAGAATTTCAAGTCATAACTATATTTATTAATAATTTTTCTAATGACTAATTTCATAATTTTTAAAATATGTGGGTATAACAATCACTGATAATGTTTAGTGTTTGTCTAATGTCTATGTAGAGTTATGTTCTATTGATGTAATTTTGTCTTTCGTATCTTCTATATTTGATTTTGAAGAAGTTTGGTAACTATTTATAATTCGGGCTACTTCATTCTATTAACATATTTATATATTATATATGTTTTGTTTAAGATGGATTTCAATTGTATCATTTATCCAATTGATTTTGCAATAAACACCATATACACCATTTGGTATACCAATTAAACAAACTAAATTATTGTGCGACGCACGAGTAAATCTCTAGACAATTAAAATAATTTATTTGCTCAATACATTGTGAAGATGATAAACTACAATTTTTACTTAAAGATGGTTCCAGCAACATGTCTGCAGGTCAGTTTCATCATCCCTTGAAATAATATCAAATATTTGTCATGAATGCATTATCCAACCCAATTCTACTTTGGGTACGTTTGTTTTAGATTTTGATAGAATTTATTTTGGAAGAATTGATTTTGAAAAAATCAAGGTTAAAAAAATTAATTTGTGTGTGGTAACAATATTTTAAAAATAGTTTTAGAAGAATTGATTTTGTTTGGATGATAAAGTAAAATCACTTTTGAGGTGTAAATATCTAGAATTTTGTGGGTCCTACATCTTGAATCAATTATTCTCAACGGAAAAGCTAGAAATTTTTGCTTTCACAAAATTCAATTTTAGACTTCCCCAACCAACTTTTACTCTACAATCTCTTGTCATGTGACCAGCACGACTACATTTATAGCAAATTATATTTTTCTTAAATCCTTTATTATAAGGCTTATTGAAAGTTTTCCTCTGGGGTCTTTTATAAGTTTTAATGGGTTTTTCAACTGAGGTTCTTTTATTAAATCTCTTATGATTTTTAAATTTTTGAGGTTTTGACCTTCTTTGTTTTGAAGGAGGGGTTAGTTTTTCATAACCAAATTGTTCATAAAAATTTCCTAATTCTCTATTATTTGTTTAACTTTCAAATTTAGCTTGTCTATGCATTTTAATATCAGTACAAAATTGTAAGCATGTTTTGTTTATTATTGATATTATTCTGCCATAAGTTAATTCTTCTAAAGGAGTACCATAGTACTCTAATTTTATTTGAGATCGAACTTTTTGAGCAAAATTTTTGGGAAGGCCAGATATAAATCTGTCTTTCCAATAAGCTTCTCTACAATCAGTTCTTGTATAAATTTTTGTTAAAAAATTATCTTTATACCATCTAAACTCTCCAAGTGTTGGACAGTATAGATTATTAAGAATCTCAAGGGATCTATCGGCAAAAACATTAGCATCGCCAATAAATACTTGAGATATTGCAAATATTAAAGCTTCTACCTGTTGATCTACAACATATTCAACAGGTTGACCATTTTCATTATTTCTAATTTCTGTTTTTGTGAATGAGAGGACAGTTTGCCTGTCTGTTTCTCTCAAATTATTGTCCCATCATCCTTTAAGGCTTCCAATGAAACCTTGGATTAGTAATTTTACTGTACTTAAAGCATTATTTCTTTTAGCCCTATATGCAGTAGCTGTCATGGACATTTCTTCAAGTTTTCTCATAATTTGATGTTCTGAGAAACCATCAATATTCCATTCAACAATACATTCACCAGTGTATTGTGAGGCATTATCTAACATATTATCTTCAAATTAAATATCAGGCAGAATGGGCCTGTGATAATAATTTCTTGAAGTGGGGAATGTTCTTGAAGTATTTTTTATTTTATTAACAACATCAATTTCAGTATCATCAAACTGTTTTTCAAGTTCAAAAATGTCTTCATTTTTTATTACATTTAATTTTGATGATGACAATTTTAGCGAAGATAACCTTTTATTAATTTCATCTAAGAGTTCACTACTAGACTCTTTTCCTATCTTAATCTCTTTTATTTCAGAATCAGATAATTTATACGGATTTATTAAAGATTTTTCTAATTTTTTAGCAGAAGTTTCATTTTTTGAAGGTAAATCAACTTCTTCAGAAGTGGATGCAACTTGATATAATAATTGATTTGTATAATTTAATTGTTGTTGAATATTTTTTATATCATTTCGATTTGGTTGTTGAACAGTTAAAGTTTTATTATCTTCTTTCATAACTTTGAAAGGAGATGCCGTTATTTCAATGTTTTCAATATTTGGAAAAGTTATTTCTTCCAGAGGAGGAATTACAGAAATAATCTCTTTTCCTTTTGTAGTTCGCCATATTTTCTTTGCAGAATTCAAAGTTTGAATTTCTAAATTTTTAAAACAGGGATTTTCAAACCATTCGAAGTAGGGAATAGTGTCATCCTCTACCTCCTCTAAATAAGCAAAATAGGATTCCCTATATTACCTTATTTCAGTTTGTGAAAATGTTGAGAAAAACCATTTTCTTTTTGATTCAAATTCAGGTTTTAAAAATTCTTTCTGTAGTTTCTGTCGATCAATGTAAAATTTTGTTATTACAAAACATTGATTTGGTGTTTCAAAACTTTGATTTATTTCAGATAATTTTACATTTATGACAATAAAGTCACTATTTTTTTAATCTATCTATTAGTACTACAATTAATACAAAAATCCTTTATTGTTATTATTTTAATATATATTTTTTCTACATTTAATTATGAATATTAATTGCTTCAAAAAAAAAATTATGAATATTAATATTTCAAATAAAATGAAATATTACCCCTTACATATATAATTCATCCACGCATCGTCCAGGATCTAATAACGTACATAAATTAAGGTGATAAATGTTATAGAACTAATAAACGAAGTTGGCAACATGCATTTGACTCCACAATTAATATTATGGAAGTACGCAGGCCCATTCCATATGCAAAATATTTATGCACTAATACTATAAAAAACACATTTGATTTGTCTAATTTATAAGATAACTAAATTGTTCTTTTCGTATAAAAAGAGAAAGGAAGGGTATGTTTGAAAGACGAGAATATACTTTATATCAACAAAACAAAAAAAAAGACGAGAATATACTACCATGGCAAGAGCAAATACGCATTGATCATGGAAAAGTACCACTACATAAATTTCCTCTCTCCCTCTCAAAAACACCTTTTTGTAAAAGCTATAAACACCTTTCTAATCTCCTTCAAATTGGAACCGGATCCTCTCCAGTAACTGGAGAGGTCCATTTGAAGAGATAAAGACATATTTAATAAAATAATATTA
This sequence comes from Sophora flavescens, assembly GCA_030762895.1. NCBI lineage: Eukaryota > Viridiplantae > Streptophyta > Magnoliopsida > Fabales > Fabaceae > Sophora > Sophora flavescens. The sequence continues at coordinate 89,399,029 of CM061064.1, read as the reverse complement.
TTTTTTAAATAATATTATTTTATTAAATGTATCTTTCTCTCTCATACTGGATCCATCCAATAACTGGAGAGGAACCCGTTCACTTTAATGTTTTTTGGTTTGTTTTGCATTTTTCTGTCATTTATGTGCCGTGCACGATTAGAAGAAATCAGTTCAACAAGCCGCTTGATGGGATTGGCGGGTGGGTGTCACCACTTTGGAAGACAAGGTGGCGGCAGTGGGAGCTGCTTTGTCGCCGTTGGCGGCGGCAAGTGTGGTTGTGACACGCTCACATCGGGGACACATGGATAGAGTAGATGCTGGTAGTGGCTCACAACTGTGAGGGGATAGCACTGTGGGTGGACCCACCTTCATAGCCCTCAGTTCCTCCACCTCCCTATGCAGCCTCCGGTTCTGCTCGGTCAGTGACCCGAACCACCTCTTCAGGTACTCGCACTCCATCTCTGTCTGCTTAAGCTTGCTCCTGTACATTTTAATCAACATATGCATTAATTTCATTGCACTGCATGAGTGACACTGTTTCAGGAATATGCTGGTTGATTTTCAAAGCTAGGGAAACGCTTGCATATATATATATATATATATATATATATAAAAGATTTAATTGGTATATAATAATAGTGTAAAACTTTTTTATACTGTCAATCAATAAGAAATTGACACATAATTAAAAATGTTTGACTCTCTATCCAACTACCTTAAAAGTCATCAAATTTATTATTTCTAATTGATTGTCACTATAAAAATCTTTATACTAATAGTACATAAAAATTAAACTCATATATATATATATATATATATATATATATATATATATATATATATATATTAGTATGGTATCCCACAAATAAAACTGAAGTACTAACCTTCGGGTTAAATAAAACCCTCCTCAACGACATGGCAACTATAGGATTTGAACTCCTAACATTGTAATTTGTAAGTAGAATTCACTCTTACTGATATAGCACTTTTAAGTACTTGTACAATATATAATTTTAACACCATTTGTGATAATAATTCATATTTATAAATTTTTTATTCTATTTCAATTTAGTTCATTACATAAATCAAACATCATATTAATATATATTATCTAAAAATATTATAACATTTCTTTGAAAACAAGGAATGATTGTCTCTATCTGAGATGAGAGGTGTGGTGGTTACATAGTCACTGATAACAAAATATATAATGTTAATGTAATTAAAAATTATGAAGGTCTAGGCTTCTCATAATTAATTTTTGTTAAAAGTGTAATAGAACATAATTTTCAAGTACGGTTTTCTTTTCCTTAGGAAAGAAGACGGATAATTTTCTTTCTTTCTCTGTCATCAAACACAAAGAACTTTTTTTTTTTTTTTGAATCAATCATACACTAAGAACTATATTATAGAGATGACAAAATGTAAAGTAAATACGCAAGATAATAAGATAATTATTATGAGATGAAATTTTATTATTGGGAATAAGTGAAGAACCCCTTTGCTTTTATGGATATATATACGTGTTGATAACTTAATGCATGATGTTTAATATACTTGTAATAATTCATTATAAATCAAATGCATGGTTGGTCTAAAGGACCAAAACAAGGGTCAAAGGCGCACTTATTAGAGTGATGATCAGAGTAGCACACGAGGCCAAATAAAACTCTACAAATGCGGTGCTATCATTATCGAATTGTCTACTTTAATTTGGACAACAATGATTATGTTTCTAGCACACAGCGGAAATTATGGTTTCACATTTTAGGTACATGATTAATTGCTCATATATTTTTTCTGCCAGCTATTCTCATGTCATTGCCTATGTGTCTTCCCGACCCAAGATTATTATTATTATTATTATTATTATTATTATTATTCTACCAAATTCCAAATTTTCGAATATAAGATTATTTCATATACCATCCTAATCAATCAGATTTAATTTTTTTAAAATTTTATTTATGGCACGTTAAGTTTTTTCACACTATTATTCTTGAATTTTGAAAGCAACCGTGGCTTCAAGTATTGTGAGATCCAAAATTAGAAGCTATATTTCATACATCATACCCTAACAACTCACCCACAATTTCGTTCTCCGAGTATACGACATATTATTAATAGGGAATTATGTGTAAGGAAATGTAACTGCCAATCCCTTTCAACTTTTTTTAAGAGATAGTACATACGAACAAGGGGTATATATAGAATCAGATTCAGATTCATGAAGCCTATATCTTAAATTCTTAATCATTAATTATTCCGTCAACATTTGATATATTTCTGTACCCGCAGAATATATAGTCAAGTCACAAATGACAAAATATATAAATGACATTCCAGGATTTATTAGCCATACCTGGCCCTACGGTTCTGAAACCACACCTCCACTTGCCTTGGTCGTAGCTTCAGCTGCGTAGCCAAAGACTCTTTCTGCTTCTACACAACAAACAAATCAAAACAAAAACCATAATTAAACTCGTCTTAAATCAAATACACAAACACACACGTGGTTGTGTGTGTGTGTGTGTCAGTGAGAGATTGGAGGGTTACTGGGTTTAAAGTGTGGTTTTGTCTAAAGCTTTCTTCAAGGAGACGGGACTGTTCCTTTGTGAGACGAAGTTTCTTGCGGGGAGGGTCTCCATTGCTGTTTTCTTCCTCATCTTCCATGTTTGATGCCATCCATTCTTCTTCTGAGGGTACTTGGTTTATGTCCAACTCTTTCACTGCAATACCAAACAGTGCCTTATAATCAATATAATCCCCTATTACATTTATACATGTACTTCCAAAATTTTGCAACGATTAGTGTTATTTTGACACTAAAATCAAACACCACATTTATTTTTATAATTTTTTCATATATTTTTTCATTATTTATCTCTCATCTTTCATCCTTTTCTTTTCTAAACTCATCATGATTGGTGATGTCAAAAATTGGTATCCAAAATTGATGTCAAAATATCATTTATCAATTTTATTTGACAAACCCGCTAAAGAAATTACCTCTATATATTATCCAATATTTATATATTAGTATTTAAGTTAAAAATTGTCAAATATGATGTTTAATGATCACTTCTCCTACCTTAACCACCAAATAAAATAAAATAAAAATAGAGCCCTGGTGGGTACATATAATAGTGATTTTAATGTTAATTTTTTAAAAGGGCAAGAAAAAATAAATTATCCCAACTAAAAGAAGAAGAAGAAAGGTATGTTGCGCAAAGGGGCCACTTTTATGATGGAAACAATTCCGGAAGTGAATAAAATTAAAAGTATTTAATTACCATGAAATTAAACAGCAAAAAGGATCGACGGAAGAATACAAAATAACAGCATGATCGGAATGACAAAGATGATAGTAGAAACTTGTCTTATGCTGCTAGCTTACCAGATGATGAGTGAAGGAGAGTTGGTGAAGAAGCAAAGCCTGGGACAGATATGGTCAATTCCAAGCTTGAGGAGCTTCCAGGTAAAACCGCCATAGAAGATTCACAGAAAAGATAAGCAAATAATGAAGAGGATGAAAAAGATGGTGATGAAGGAGTAGTAGTAGAAGAAGAAGATCTTCAATCAACAAAGGAGATGAAAAGGGTAAAGTGTAAAAACAGAAGCAGGCATACATGAAAAGGAGAAAGAAGACAGAAGTAGCAAAGGATTGATGAATTGTTTGGAGAGAAAAGGTGAAGAAGGATATATAGAAAGGTCAAATAAACAAATAGAGATATATTAATTAGTCGTACAAGTTATTAATTATCAACCCTTAGAAGGGGCAAAGAAATTCAAAGAGAGGATTAATGCTATAGACTTAGTTTCAAACGTATAATATGATAGTTGGATATGTATTTATATTATAGATATAATATTTATTTGGTTAAACTAACCATTTGGTTGGAACACGTGACACTTATTTTTGATTTAGTTCATATACATAAAAAAATTTAAACCAATTTCTATACGTGACAATCATTTTTAATTTGGTCATCGTCGTTTATTGGTGTTATGATGCCGTTTGTTGGAGTTAAAGTATATTGACCAAATTGAAATGATTGTCATGTGTATGGTCTGAATTTAAAAATAAAATTGGTCCCTACACGTGATAATCATTTTCAATTTCGTCTCTACATGTGACAATCATTTTCAATGTGGTGCCTGTCATATGATGGCGTTATAACACGAATAAACCGCGAAGACCAAATTGAAAATGATCATCACATGTAGGGATTAATTTGAATTTTTTTACATATAGGACAAAATTGAAAATCAATATCACGTATAAAAATCAAAAGTATTAGTTAACCTATTTATTTTAACTTTATATAATATATAACACTATTTAGTTTTAGTTATATAAAAGTAGGGGTGTAAGACTCGAATCAATGACCCGACGAACCCGAAGATCCAAACCAATTAAATTGGTTCGGATTTTTTTGGTGTTCGGGTCTGAACCGAACCAAACCCGATGGTGATTGGTTCGGTTCTTGGTTTCAAGGATTCTGGAATCGAACCAAATTGAACCAAACCAATTACTATATTTTAATATTTTTATATATATATTTTAATATGTAATAATTATTATATATTAATATTTATCTAAATTTTAATAGTTTAATATTCATTATATTTAATTTATATATATTTAATATATTTAATATTTATATATATTTTGAAATTTAATAATATTCGGATTCGAACCGAACCAAACCGTTCTTGAATGGTTTGGTTTGGTTTGGGTTTGGTAAAAAAAAATGTTAAAACCGAACCAAATCGAATCAAACCATTTTTTATTGGTTTGAATTTTTTTTCCACTAAAAACCAAACCAAACCGATCCGTTACACCCATATATATATATAAAAGTACAGTATTGAATGGAATGTCAAGTTTAAATATGCACAAAACATTATTATATATAATAAACGGGTTTCAGACCGTGGTCGCCCAAGTCAAAGGGTGTGTGATCTGTAGATGGTTAAACGGGTATGGGAAAGTAAAAGAGTTGAACCGGCAAGTTTCGCTATTTCTCAACTTTGTGAATTCGAGGTGTTGTCTAATGTGTATCATTCATTAAAGAGATAAAGTGGTATATCATTTAAATGACACAACCTGGATCAATCAAATTATTATTTAGGATGGTTGACTTTTCAACCTGGTCATATGATCAAAGTTAACCGACCCCAAAAAGCAATCTGATTGGTTCAGATTGTGTCACTTGGGTGATGCATCATAACCTTCACCTTAGTATGAAGTACTTGTTTTATTGGTATACTCGTGTAGCTCAACTTTCACATATGATGGAGTAGTGTTAGCCATCAGATTTATTAATTATTTAAGCCAACGGTTGAGATGCATTTGTGCATAAAAAATATTGTAACCGGTTAAAGGAACAAATGGGTTACTTTGAAATTTTCGTCCTTCTTTTTATGTTTGTAGAGTTGTCCTTTGTGTTGTCTCCATGGCCCCTTTACTCAGTGAGTGTGTCGATGCGATTGGTTTGGAGTAGGAGACGAAGACTCGGTAGTCAGCACCACCGGAAGTGAGTTGTCACTCTCCACACCCACACTCTTCAGTAGCGGGTACGTCGTGGATGCACGAAGTTGTGGTGTCGTTGTACATCCGTACTCTTCAGAACACCTCCTTGTTGCAAACTAAACCTTACCCACCCGAATCAGCACCCGAAGATGCAACTCACATGAATCAGTAGATGCTCACGTCACATAACGAGAGAAATGTGTGTGTTTCAAGACCTTAGACACAAAGATGTGGCTGTGTTACCTTTGGAGGTAATCAGAAAGGAAAGATCATTAGAGTAGGTAAAATTGGTAAACATCCTTTTCCATCCATTGATAATGTTCTTTTAGTTGATGGTTTAAAACATAATCTGCTGAGCAAAAGTCAATTATGTGATACTGGGTTTGTTGTTTCCTTTGATAAGAACATGTGTAATGTCAAGAAAACCGATGAATCACTCTTATTCACTGCCAAGAGGCAAAACAATCTGTATAAGATTGACTTAGAGGACCTTACAAATCAAAGTGTCTCATGTCTAATGTCCATTGAAGATGAGCTATGGATTTGGCACAAAAGGCTAGGTCATGCAAGCTTGAAATTAATTTCTAAGCTAAATAAGCATAACCTCATGAGAGGATTACCAAACCTTAAGTTCAAATCTGATGCTCTCTGTGATGCATGTCAAAAGGGAAAGCAAGTCAAATGTTCCTTTGAATCTAAGAATGTTGTTAGTACCAATAGACCACTAGAGTTGCTACACCTTGATCTCTTTTGTCCAATAAGGGCTGCCTCTGTCAGTGGTGAGAAATATGGTCTAGTCATAGTAGATGACTACACTAGATGAACATGGGTTATGTTCCTAGCTCACAAGGATGAATCATTTAGGGTCTTCTTTGTATTCTACAAACGTGTACAGAATGAAAAATGCATGTGTATCACTTCAATCAGAAGTGACCATAGGGAGAGTTTGAAAATGAGCAATTTGAAAGGTTTTGTGAGGAAAGTGATATTCTTCACAACTTCTCAATACCTAGAACACCGCAGCAAAATGGTGTGGTAGAGAGAAATAACAGATCTCTTCAAGAGATGGCTAGAACAAAGCTCAATGACAACTCTGTCCCTAGACACTTCTGGGCTGAAGCTGTTAATACTGCCTGCTACATTCAGAACAAAATATACGCAAGACCAATTCTGAATAAGACTCCTTATTAATTGTGGAAAGGACAAAAACCCAACATATCTTACTTTCATCCTTTTGGTTGTAAATGCTTTATACTAAATACTAAAGATTAACTTCTTAAGTTTGATGCTAAAGTAGATAATGGAATTCTGTTAGGATATTTTGAGTCGTCCAAAGGCTTTAGAGTTTACAATTCTAGAACCTCAGTAGTTGAAGAATGTATACATGTTCAATTTGATGACAAGCATCCTGATAAGAAATTATCAGAGCTTGATGAAGCATTTGCATATTTGAATCTCAAAGATTCTGAAAATCCAGTAAATATCAAGACTGGTGATCAAGTAGGCGATCAACAATAACCTGAGTCAGAAACTTCACAAGAAGAAAATGTTCAAAGTTCATGGTACTTCAAAAATTATCATCCTCAAGATTAAATCATTGGAAGTCCTAGTGATAGGCGAAGAGCCAGATCAACATTTAGAGAGCAAGATGATTCTGCTTTAGTCTTTGAGTTAGAACCAAAGACAGTAGATGAGGCTCTACTAAATGAGGGTTGGATTCTGGCAATGCAAGAGGAATTGAACCAATTTGAAATCAGTGAAGTTTGCTCTCTTGTGCCCCTACCAAGGAATAAATCAGTGATTGGAACCAAATGGGTTTACAGAAACGAGTTTGATGAAAATGGTAAAGTGGTAAGAAATAAAGCAAGACTTGTTTCTCAAGGTTACTCTCTGGAAGAAGGTATAGACTACACTGAAACCTTTGCTCATGTTGCTAGATTAGGAGCAATACGCGTTTTATTATATTTTGTTGCACATCATAATATTATGCTTTATCAAATGGATGTAAAAAGTGTATTTCTAAATGGCTTTATAAATGAGGAAGTGTATGTTATGCAACCTCCAGGTTTTGAAAGTGAAAACCATCCTGAACATGTATATAAGCTAAAGAAAGCTTTATACAACCTCAAACAAGCTCCTAGAGCTTGGTATGAAAGGCTAAGTTCATTTTTAATGGACAATGGATTTAGTAGAGGAAAGGTTGATACAACCTTGTTTAGAAAATCCAGTAAGTCCAGTTTTATAATTGTACAAATATATGTTGATGACATAATCTTTGGTGCTACTAATGAATCTCTATGCAAAGACTTTTCTAAACTAGTGCAGAAAGAATTTGAAATGAGCATGATGGGAGAATTCAAATTCTTCCTTGGACTTCAAGTAAAACAAACAATGGACAAGGTGTATATCCATCAAACCAATTATACAAAAGAACTATTAAAGAAGTTCAAAATGGATGATTTCAAACCAATGAACACATCTATGTATCACACGTCCATACTGAACAAAGATGACAAAGATAAAAAGGTAGACTAAAAGGTATACAGAGGTATGATAAGATCTCTCTTATATCTTACCGCGTCCACACCGGATATTATGTTCAGCGTTTGCTTATGTACTCGATTTCAATATGATCCTAAAGAATCTCATTTATCAGCAGTTAAAAGAATATTTAGATATTTGAAAGGTGCTTCTAATATGGGTTTGTGCTTTAACAAAAATGATGATTACAGATTAGTTGGTTTTTGTGATGCTAACTATGCTAGAGATAAAATAGAATGGAAGAGTACCGGTGGAGGATGCCACTTCATTGGATATAATCTAGTCTCAAGGTCAAGCAAAAGATACAGTACCATTGCCTTATCAACCGCAGAAGCTGAGTACGTATTAGCAGCAAGCTGCTGCTCACAACTTTTATGGATCAAACATCAATTGAAAGACTAAAATGTGTTTGTAAGTAGTATTCCACTTACGTGTGATAACACTGCTGCAATCAATCTATATAAAAATCCAATATTGCATTCTAGAGCTAAGCACACAAAGATTAAACATCATTTTATTAGAGATTATGTGCAAAAAGTTGTTATTGATATATGATGTCGTGTCGTGCGATGCTATGCGATGCACGTCGTGCGATCCGGCAAGTGTACCGGATTGTCATCAAGTAATAAAAATATATCGATCTCACAGAGACCATGATCTCAAATCACAACTAATTATCAAATCAGTTAAACTGGACTCTATAAAAAGGATTTTGATTTTTGAAATAAGAGATAACTTAGATAATTAGATAAGGAATGCAATCAAGTAAAACAGAAAGTAAACCAGTTTATGGTTTTTCAGATCTAAATGGATTCCTAGGAATTTGGGTTACCAACAAGATTGTTTATGTTACTAAATTGATTATCCCTTGTTAATTATCGAAATTGCCTTGAAGGCGAATTTATCCTCAAATAGTTAATGCTCCCTCTCGGGTTACAAAAACCGTGCCCAAATAAACCAACCCCTACTCTCGTGGTAGTCGAATTTAGATTGGACCCTTTACGTTTCGTGACAATTCGTTAATCCTCGATGGACCGCTTCTAACTCTCGTGATTTAAGTCCTAAGTCTGATTCTATAGATCTGATACCTAAGTTCACCGCTAGGTTCCTCCTTAGAATATCTACGTCACGTAAATAAGCGGCCGCTGAATTTACGAGTAATTAAAACACTAGAAATCAGATCTAAAGCAAAATCGCAATTAACAAAGATAAAATATCAATTCATTACCATAAACAGACCTTAGGCATAGCTCCAATCCCTAGAAATTAAGCTACTACTCAAGCATTGCCATGGTGATGACAAGCTTGGTTAACAACATGAAAATAAAACTAAGAGAAGAGAAGAGGAAGAAGAAGAAAGATCCTAAATTATAGCCTAAGAGTAGCAGCCAAGGTCTCCTCCATCTCTGCCTAGATGCCTTATTTATAGATTAGGGAAGTTTGAATCCTAATCAAACACAAATTAGATCCAAATCAGTTGCTTCAGATCCAAGTAATGCGCGTCACGGCCGTGACGGATTCTGCCTTGGGCGTTGCTTCAGTGGTTGGTCTGTCACGGCCGTGACCACCATCACGGCTAGGCCGTGATCAGTTCTGCCTGTGAGGGTCTGGTTCAGCTGATAGGTCACGGCCGTGGTGGACATCACGGCTAGGCCGTGACTAGTTCTGACTTTTGCCTTCTTTCTTTTTCAGTTTTGTTTGATCATGGCCGTGATGGGCATCACGGTTAGGCCGTGATGGGCTCTGTTTTGCTCATTTTCTTCACTTTTTAAGCCCCATATTCATGCAAGCTCCATCATGGTTGATCCTGAGCATTTAATCCTTAATTTCTGCAAAACAACACCACAAAACCGCCTTACCCGTTCCAAGGTAAAAATTAACCAAAATCAAATTAAAAAAATGCCTAAAATATATGAAAATGCATGCAAAATGTCAATGAAATATGAGGTGAAATCACACTCATCAATATACAATTTGTAAATACTGACCATCAATGGAAAAACATCTTTACTAAACCTCTAGCTGAGGATAGATTTATTTTTATTAGAAAGCATCTTAACATGATTTGTGTGGATTAATAGGTCGTCCAGTCATGGCCGTCTATTGTATGTGATGAGTGTGATTTCACCTCATTTTCCATGTACATTTCTGAATGCATTTGCATATAGTTAGGCCATTTTAGTTTGATTTTGTTTAGTTTTTCCTTTGGAACCGATAAGGTGGTTTTGTGTGTTGTTTTGCAGGAATTTATGATTAATTGCCCAAGATTTAGCCATGATGAAGCTTGGGTGAAGATAGAGCCTGAAAAAAGAAGAAAATGAGCCAAGAAAAACCCATCAACAATTCTGCAAGTTTCGCCTTGCGAGACAGGATCTCGCCTCGCGAGCCCGAAGACCAGCCTGAACAGCAACAGTCACCCATTCTGTCTCACCACGCGAATCACCATCTCGCCTCGCGAGCCTGAAGGTCTGACCGTGCTAGAGATGTCACCCTTTCTGTCTCGCCTCGCGAGTTACCTTCTCGCCTCGCGAGAGAACCAATCTATGAAGATCATATTCATAAGATTCGCCTCGCGAACCAGGTCTCGCCCCACGAGCGCGCGAGACCCAGAACTTCTGTTTATAAGATGTTTTAGGGCAGATTTGAGGGAGAGGAAAAGAGGCGGCCAAAAACCCTAAAAATAGACTCTCTGCTGCTGCTGTGGCTGTGTGCATCATGGAGTTCCTTCCTTCCTTCATCTTTGTATCTTTTCTTTTGCCCTTCTCTTTGATTATGTGTAGCTAAACTCCCCCTTGTTGGGGTTAGATGATTGCTTCTCTGAACTTGGTTGTAATATGATGTGGTAGTAATATAATTTCCTATTTCTTTATGAGTGTTTGATTCCATGCTTAATGCTTTCCTTGGTTTGATCATCCTAGGAATGATTAGTTGCTTTGATAGACAATTGAAAGATTGATATTAAGGCATGCTCATGAATCAAATGCCAAGTAGTTCATGAACCTAGACATAGGTCTTGGGGTGCTTGCAATATATGAATCTTGACTCTTAATGTAAATTCCCATGTTAATCCACCTAAGACATTAGGGTTTAATTTGGGATTTTAGGCTCATTCCACCTAAGACGTTAGGGTTTGAGTATTTGAGAAGATTTGATTGTCATAATTGAATTAGGAATTGTGTTATTTATCATTTCATAGAAACCAAGGGAGGATTAGCCTAGTCTAACCCTGACAATTCTATCCATTTGTTGATCACATTTCTATTTGCCTGTTAAGTGTCTGATAAAATACCTAAAAGAAAAAAAAACATTTTATTCTTGTTTTATTCCTTACATGTAATAGCTACCTTCCATCCCAACACGATCGCCTAGATAGTAGTCCAATTTGTGAAGTGGTACTTGTCCACGATCCCTGAGGACGATAACCGGTTCTTACCGTTTTATTACTTGCAACGACCCGGTACACTTGCCGAGATCGTATCAAGTTTTTGGCGCCGTTTTCCGGGGATCGGTGTGCCAATATCACGAGTACCAAAGGGGACTCCTAATTTAGGCATTTTTTTATTGTTTTCCTACTGATGTTTTTCTTTTTTGTTTTCTGCTTTCCTGCTGTATTTTTCTATTTTGTTATGCTTTTCTGTTTTTCATTGAAGCTGCGTAATTATCCATCTGTTGCTTAGCTTGTACGTGCTGTTTAGTTGCTGTTATACTGCTGTTTTTCTGTTCTGCTCTGTTTGTTCCTTGTATGCGAGGTACAATCGACCCAGGTGAACTTCAATTTGACCCTGAGATCGAGAGACTTTGTAGAAGGAATAGAAAGGAAGCCAAGTCAAGACATAACAGAGAAGGAGCATCCTCTACAGTGCAAGAACCACAAGTTGAGTTACCAAGTGTGCAAGAACCACAAGTTGAAGTCGCAACTGTCACCATGGCTGAAGACAATGCACCAAGGAGGACAATGGGGGACTATACTTCCCCTAGAGTCGATAGATGTGGGACTCCAATCGTTAGACCTACAGTGGCTTGCAACAATTTTGAAATCAAGGCATCACTTCTCAATCTTGTGCAGCAAAATCAGTTTGGAGGTTTGGAGAGTGAAGACCCTCATGCTCACATTGGCACATTCATTGAGTTGTGTGACACCATCAAGCTAAATGGAGCTTCCGATGAGGCCATTCGTTTAAGGCTTTTCCCTTTCTCTTTGAGGGATAGATCTAAGTCATGGCTTCAATCCCATCCTCATGGGAGCATCATCACTTGGAATGATTTGGTGAGCAAGTTATTATCTCGCTTCTTCCCTCCGTCAAGAATGATCAAGTTGAGATCCGAGATTAATGCCTTTGCACAGAGGGATGGTGAATCACTTTATGAAGCATAGGAGAGGTTCAAGTCTTTGCTCACAGCTTGTCCAAATCATGAGTTAGAAACATGGCAGCAAGTGGCAACCTTTGTCAATGGGCTCAACAGAAATTCTCGAAGCATGATTGAAGCGGCTGCAGGTGGGTCACTGAGTCAAAAGACACCCGACGAAGCAAAGGACTTGATTGAAACTATGGCTAATAATGATTATCAAATGCCTAGTTCTCGATCATTGGTCAAGAGAGGTGTTTTGGAGCTTGATGAAATTGGTGCTCTTAAGGCGCAAATGGCCATTCTTACCAAGCAATTGGGGTCCGTTCAACTGCAGAATTCTCAACTACAAGCGGTCCAAGTTTAAGCTGCCTCAGTGTGTGATTTTTGTGGAGGTAACCATGCAAATGGAAATTGTGAGATTAATGTGGTTGGAAGTTCTGGGCAAGAAGAAGTGAATTACATGGGAAACCAAGGGCCTAAGCATGATCCTTTCTCTAACACCTATAATCCGGGGTGGCGTAGCCATCCTAACTTTGGTTGGAGATAAGGGCAAGGCTCAAGTTCTCAAGCAAAGCCTCCTCAAGAGAATTCAAGCAAATTGGAGAATATTCTAGCCCAATTCATGCAAGCAACTCAAGACAATATGAAAAATCAAAATGCCTCCATCAAGAATCTAGAACACCAAATAGGCCAATTGGCAAAGCAAATGACGGAGAGACCTCAAGGGCAATTGCCGGGAGATACCGATAAGAATCCAAGGGAGGATTTCAAGGCAATTACTACAAGAAGCGGGAGAGTGTTAGTCTCACATGAAAAAGAAAGAGAAGAAAAGACAATTGGTGAGGGAGTTGATGAAGTGACTGTTGGAGATGTAACCAATGAAGAACCCGAGATTTCCCAATCCACTACCTCTAGTCCTATTGTTGTTGAAGCTGAAAAACCACAAAGAGAAAAATTGGTGGATGAAGAGTTTGCAAGAAAGAAGACTAGAAGGCAAATTCTTGAAGAATTTGACAATCCTAAGGAGTTGCCACCGTATTTCAAGATACCCTATCCTCAAAGGTTGAAGAAGGAGGCAAAGGATCAACAATTCTCTAAGTTCTTGGATGTGTTTAAAAAGTTGCAAATTAACATTCCTTTTGCCGAATCTCTTCAACAAATGCCTTCCTATGCCAAGTTTATGAAAGAGATTCTTACTAACAAGAGGAGATGGAAGGAGGAGGCGGTCATGTTCACGGAAGAATGTAGTGCTATACTCCAAAGGAAGTTACCGGTGAAGATGAAGGATCCGGGTAGCTTTACTATTCCATGTACAATTGGTCATTTGAATATTGGAAGAGCCTTGTGTGATCTCGGTGCAAGTATCAACCTTATGCCTCTCTCCATTTTCAAGAAGCTGGGAATTGGTGAAGTCAAGCCAGCCAGGATTTCTCTCCAATTGGCGGATCGCTCCATTACGTATCCTTACGGTGTAGTGGAGGATTTATTGGTTAAAGTAGACAAATTCATCTTTCCGGCAGATTTTGTGGTGTTGGATATAGCGGAAGATAGTGAAACTCCGTTAATTCTTGGAAGACCATTCCTAGCCACGGGTAGAGCTTTGATCGATGTAAATCGAGGGGAATTGGTGCTTAGAGTCCAAGATGAAAAGGTCACCTTCAATGTTTTTGAAGCAATGAGGCATCCAAGTGACAAAGATACATGTATGAGTGTGGACCTTGTTGAATCATTGACTGACAAGAGTGTGCAACAAACTTTTGAAGATTCATTGGAAGCGGCTCTTATGGGTGAGAATATAGAAGAAGAGGCATGTGAGGAAGAAGTTGAGTTTATGGTCAAATCCCTTGAGGCTTGTCTAGTTTTGAATATTGATGAAGACAAAGTTATGGAGGATGTGCGGATAGAAGACAAGGGTGAATTCTTCATTCTCGGTGATCATTAGTAGCGGGCTGAACTCGTTAGAGGAAGAGAAGCTGTTACGGGTGCTTAGGGAGCACAAATCTGCAATTGGGTGGTCTATGTCCGACTTTAAAGTGATAAGTCCCTCATTTTGTATGCACAAAATCCTTTTGGAGGAGAACTTCAAACCGGTTAGACAGCCCCAAAGAAGACTCAACCCAAACATGAAGGAAGTTGTAAGGAAGGAGGTTGTGAAGCTTCTGGATGCGGGTATAATTTATCCAATCTCCGATAGTCCTTGGGTGAGTCCGGTCCAAGTTGTCCCTAAGAAAGGGGGGATGACGGTGGTTGCAAATGAAAAAAATGAACTCATCCCCTCAAGGACCGTTTCTGGATGGAGAGTGTGTATTGATTACAGAAGACTGAATGAGGCCACCAGAAAAGATCATTTTCCCTTGCCCTTCATTGATCAAATGTTAGGGAGATTGGAGGGTCATGCCTTTTATTGCTTCCTTGATGGATACTCAGGGTATAACCAGATTGTGGTTGACCCAAAGGACCAAGAGAAGACTGCTTTTACTTGTCCTTATGGCGTCTATGCATACTGGAGGATGCCATTCGGGTTGTGTAATGCACCCGCCACTTTTCAAAGGTGCATGCTTTCCATATTCTCTGATATGACTAAAAAATTCATTGAGGTATTGTTGACGAATCTGGGCAAGTATACCCAGTCGTGCAAGTAATACTGTGGTGAGACCGGTTATCGTATCCACGGGGATTGGATGTCAAGTACCAATTCACAAACTCAGCAACTATCTAGACTAAACAGAGAATTCAAAACAAACAAAACAAAAGGAAAAGTTCTTTGAGGATTTCTATCGAACATTTTGGGGTGCGAAAGGGATATGTTGGGACTAGACTTCACCAAACCTCTCACTCATGTACTATCAGGACTAGATACCTCCCATTCATGCTTCAGATATTAAAATCAATCCACTAAATTACTCAAACCCCGATTCCTCGGATGGCAAGAGCCTAAATCCACTAATAGACCCTAATTCCTTAGGTGGCCTAGATTAATGAATTTGCATTAAGATTAGGGATTACGCGATTACTAGTAAACCTAACTCCATTCCTAGATGAAAGGGTTAGTAGGTGATTAAATTCAGTTCCGGTTCTAATACGAATTTCCCAATTGCATATCAAAACACAAATCGAGTCATGGGGGTGCTAGCCACAACAAGCATTAAGCATGGAAAATTAATCACTAATACGAAGGCATGAACACAGAATAATCAGTCAAGATAAATACATAATAATCAGTTTGGTTACATCTAATCCCAACAAACAGGGTTTAGTTACTCATATTTACAGAGAAAGCCAAACCAGAAAAGCAGTAGAGAAAGGAAGAAAGGGAGAACTCCATTGAAGCTTCCCACTGTCGTCACAGCAACCCCCTAACTCAGCTCCATTCTAAGGTTGGAACCCTATCCCAGCCGCAGCCTCCAAGTGCCTCCTAGTGCCCCCCTCCAAGAACTCCCTCTTTCTGCCCTAAAACAGCAACTTATACCAATCAGTTCTGCACGCGCTCGCGAGGCGAATGTCTTCTCGCGAGGCGAATATTAAAAATCTGCTGTTTCAGAGAATTGAACTCTCGCGAGGCGAGAGTTTATCGCAACGCGAAACCTCAAGGTTCTTATCAAATACGCCCGTGAGGAGCATCAGGGCCTGGGCGTGATGGCTTATGTTCCTCAGGCTCGCGAGGCGAGACATGGTTCGCGTGGCGAGACAGAAATGTTTGCATTCTCTGGCACAGTCAGTCTTCAGGGTCGCGTGGCGAATCACCTCTCGCGGGGCGAAGCTTCAGAATTATGCTTGGCTCAATTTCTTCTCTTTTCAGGCTCTATTTCATCCAAGCTCCATCATGGCTATTCTTGAGCATTTTTCCTTGAATTCCTGCAAAACAACACCAAGAAACTGCTTCACCCGTTCCAAGGGAAAATCTAACTAAAATCAAATAAAGAATGCCTAATCTATATGAAAAATGCATGCGAAAGTGTACAGAAAACATCATGTAAAATCACACTATCAAATCACCCCAAGCTTATTCATTTACTTGTCCTCAAGTAATCACTAAGGCCAGGAGAGATATAAAATCAAATCATGGATAGTGAAACAAGAACCCGAGTAAATACTAATCCAAGTAATAGGCATTTCAAACAATTCAGCAAGAGACAATCAATTCAAGTCCAATTAGAGGCTTAGGTTCTCTAAATTCATATTCTCACTGATTCAGTCACTTTTCTCACCTGAAGCTCACCCCAAGCTTGTTCATTTGCTTGGCTCTCTTTCTCACCTCACTCAAGTGTTTAGGGGAATAAGACAATTCGCTCCATTTTCCTCAAGTAATGATTTCTACCATAGGCTTGACTATCAACCAAATCTCTACTTTATTAATGAAAACAATTAAGAATCAGGAGGTCTTTACTTGGGTTGTAACGGGGCCATGGGATTAATCTTTAGGTGGGGAAATCAAGAAAAGGATTTTTCAAAAGGCTACACAAAATATAGCATTGCAAAACATGACCTTGTAAAATACCTTTTTGGGTTTCAATTTACTTTTCCACCTTTCTTTTCTTTCTTTTCATTTTTATTTCTCATTTCCTTTTGTCATCCCCTTCTCTACTTATTTTTTTTTCTTTTTTTTTTTTATTTTGCTTGGAGAAAGGGAGATTTTTCAACTCAAGAGAATTATTTTCCTGATTCTTTCATCCCAAACTTTTTTAACTACCTTTTTACCCTTTTGTAATACTTTAGAATGTATCCTACCAAGAATATTTATCAATAAATTTCAAGGTACCAAGAAAAGTATTTTCTTTCTTTCAGGCTCAAAATAGGGCAACTAAGGGGTAGCATTTAGTCATTCAAAGCTCAGAAGGCCAGAAAAATACCTAGTGCCTCAATCATTTTAAAAAATAATGTTTTCAAAAAAAATTTTAAGCTTCAAAATGGTTTCAAGTCAAGTTCTAGAGAAAGCAAACCAAGAGGAATAACCACTCTAACACAAAGAATGGGGTAGATTTGGTGAGTACCCCTTTGGCTCAAAATCTCACATTTTAGTAGTTCAGAAATCAATGAAAAACACAAATCTATAGAACCATATGCTAATTATCAACTATCCAAGATTATCTCAAGCATTTTTCATTTGTAGCCATATCACAAGAATGAAAAAAATTGGGTTCAAAAATTCACTATCTCAATTTAATTGGCACTCAGTTCTCACAATTGGATGCAAAATCTAAACAAGGGCAATCTAATTATGTGATCATGCAAAACTATATGAATGCAACATGAAAGATGCAAATGCAAAATACCCCTACCCCAAGCTTAAAAATTTACATTGTCCCCAATGTAAACAATCAAGTTAGAGAGAGGAGAAAAATGGAACGGCTTACCGAGGCGGTAGCGGGTGTTGGCTCTCATTCCAGTCAGAAACTTGCTTAGGAAATGCATCACGGCCGTGAGGGGTGCTGACTTTTCTTTTTCTTGTCTTCTTGCTCTTCCCTCCTTCCTTCTTACCCTGAAATCACTTGGCAATTCTTAATTTATTATTTTTCCTCTTGATCTTCTCAAATTATTCAAGAGGTTAAAATCAAAAACAAAATCTAACTAAAGAGAAGGGTTAAGAAAAGTTGGGTTGCCTCCCAATAAGCGCTTCCTTAACATCACTAGCTTGACGTTCTAGGATCCTCCTCCCGGATCAAATGGAACTTGGAGTGGAGATTGCAGACGTAATATGACTTTATCCATGGTTCCACCTAGCCATGGTGTGAAAGCACCATTGACCTCTTTAACTACAATAATGCACTCACTTCCTAACGGGTCAAATGGCATTTTCACCAGGAAGTTTGACAGACAAGTGGAAGGGGTTAGTTTTGCAGCGTCCACACATGCATGCAAGCCAACATATTTGTCCAATGCAGAAAATTCAGATTCCTTAGCAAGCATGGTGGAATCCACTACCACTTCGTCTTCATCTTGAACTATCCCCCAAACCAGATTTTCCTCAAATTGTGCTGCACGTGACTCTTGTACTAACTGTTTGCAGATCTCCTCAACTTTCGTTTTGAAGTTCTGCTTCACAGCTTCGATACTCTCACAATTGGCTCTTGCCTTGGCCTCAGAGGTGGATAGCTCTTGGGAATATTGTTCTAGAGCAGCTTTCAACGGTGGTTGCTCATTCCATTCCCATTCTTCAACTTCCCAAGGACTTGTGGAAAGTACTCCCTCTTCTTGTGACTTGTCCACCATCACCACTTCAACTTCAATTTGATCCATTCCCACAACCAGATTTTTCTCAAATTCTGCTCCATGTGGCTCTATGGGAATCATACATGGTGGTGGAGGTGGTAAATATGAACAAAAGGTTTCCCAATCCTCCTCGGAGAAGTTATATATAAGCCTTCCCGTCATAAAATCAACTTGTGCTGGAGTAACATGATCCATCAAATCCATGCAATCTCCCAAACACCAGTTGTCCTCCAAAGCGTGACTTGAGGCTTCCTCATCAGGTGGATAATAGTGATTGTCCATGAACTTCATCCACCTTGCACAAACACAACTCAAAAGAAAAAGATCAAATATATACAGAAAAGTAAAAAAAGAATAAAAATGTCTAAATTAGTTGCCTCCTCTGTTACTAATGATATTGGCAAAACCAATCCCCGGCAACGGCGCCAAAAACTTGTTGACGAATCTGGGCAAGTATACCCAGTCGTGCAAGTAATACGGTGGTGAGACCGGTTATCGTATCCACGGGGATTGGATGTCAAGTACCAATTCACAAACTCAGCAACTATCTAGACTAAACAGAGAATTCAAAACAAACAAAACAAAAGGAAAAGTTCTTTGAGGATTTCTATCGAACACTTGGGGTGCGAAAGGGATATGTTGGGACTAGACTTCACCAAACCTCTCACTCATGTACTATCAGGACTAGATACCTCTCATTCATGCTTCAGATATTAAAATCAATCCACTAAATTACTCAAACCCCGATTCCTCGGATGGCAAGAGCCTAAATCCACTAATAGACCCTAATTCCTTAGGTGGACTAGATTAATGAATTTGCATTAAGATTAGGGATTACGCGATTACTAGTAAACCTAACTCCATTCCTAGATGAAAGGGTTACTAGGTGATTAAATTCAGTTCCGGTTCTAATACGAATTTCCCAATTGCATATCAAAACACAAATCGAGTCATGGGGGTGCTAGCCACAACAAGCATTAAGCATGGAAAATTAATCACTAGTACGAAGGCATGAACACAGAATAATCAGTCAAGATAAATACATAATAATCAGTTTGGTTACATCTAATCCCAACAAACATGGTTTAGTTACTCATATTTACAGAGAAAGCCAAACCAGAAAAGCAGTAGAGAAAGGAAGAAAGGGAGAACTCCATTGAAGCTTCCCATTGTCGTCACAGCAACCCCCTAACTCAGCTCCCTTCTAGGGTTGGAACCCTATCCCAGCCGCAGCCTCCAAGTGCCTCCTAGTGCCCCCTCCAAGAACTCCCTCTTTCTGCCCTAAAACAGCAACTTATACCAATCAGTTCTGCACGCGCTCGCGAGGCGAATGTCTTCTCGCGAGGCGAATATTAAAAATCTGCTGTTTCAGAGAATTGAACTCTCGCGAGGCGAGAGTTTCTCGCGACGCGAAACCTCAAGGTTCTTATCAAATACGCCCATGAGGAGCATCAGGGCCTGGGCGTGATGGCTTCTGTTCCTCAGGCTCGCGAGGCGAGACATGGTTCGCGTGGCGAGACAGAAATGTTTGCATTCTCTGGCACAGTCAGTCTTTAGGGTCGCGTGGCGAATCACCTCTCACGGGGCGAAGCTTCAGAATTTTGCTTGGCTCAATTTCTTCTCTTTTCAGGCTCTATTTCATCCAAGCTCCATCATGGCTATTCTTGAGCATTTTTCCTTGAATTCCTGCAAAACAACACCAAGAAACAGCTTCACCCGTTCCAAGGGAAAATCTAACTAAAATCAAATAAAGAATGCCTAATCTATATGAAAAATGCATGCGAAAGTGTACAGAAAACATCATGTAAAATCACACTATCAGGTATTTATGGATGATTTCTCTGTGTTTGGTAATTCTTTTGATGATTGTCTTAAAAATCTTGAATGTGTTTTGAAAAGATGCCAAGAAACTAACCTGGTGTTAAATTGGGAAAAATGTCATTTCATGGTTAGGGAGGGTATAGTTCTTGGTCATAAAATTTCATCACGGGGGATGGAAGTTGATAAAGCAAAAATTGAAGTGATTGAAAAACTTCCCCCTCCCATAAATGTGAAAGGTGTTAGAAGCTTCCTAGGGCATGCGGGTTTCTATAGGAGATTTATAAAAGATTGTGAAACCCTTATGCAAGCTTTTGGTAGTTGATACTCCTTTTGTATTTGATGATGATTGCATGCATGCTTTCCAACTTTTGAAAGAAAAACTCACCACCGCACCGGTCATTGCACCTCCAGATTGGAGTTTGCCATTTGAGTTAATGTGTGATGCAAGCGATTATGCCGTGGGAGCCATTTTGGGTCAAAGAAAAGATAAAGTGTTGCATGTTATTTACTATGCCAGTCGTGTGCTGAATGATGCTCAATTGAACTATACCACGACTGAAAAAGAATTGCTTGCTGTGGTGTTTGCATTTGATAAGTTTAGATCTTACTTGATTGGCTCTAAGACTACTGTCTACACTGATCATTCTGCTTTGAAGTATCTCATGACTAAACAGGATGCTAAGCCAAGGCTCATTAGGTGGGTACTACTGCTCCAAGAGTTTGATTTGGATATAAAGGACAAGAAAGGAGTGGAGAATGTGGTGGAAGACCATTTGTCTAGGCTTCCACAAGCAGATGTTCAAGAAAAAGATGAGTTGCCAATTCAAGAAGAATTCCCAGATGAGAGGTTGTTTATGGTGCAAGTAGCACCTTGGTTTGCAGACATTGCAAATTATAAGGCGGCAAACAAAATTCCAAAGGACTTCAATGCACAACAAAGGAAGAAGCTCATCCATGATGCTAAATACTATGTATGGGATGAGCCTTACCTTTTCAAAAGAGGTTCGGATGGAATTCTGAGAAGATGTATTCCGGAAGAAGAGGTTGATGGGGTGTTGACTCATTCCCACAACTCACCCTATGGAGGACACTTTGGTGGTGAGAGAACCGCCATGAAGATCTTGTAACGCGGGTTATTTTGTCCCACCATTTTTAAAGACTCCAGAGCTTGGGTGATGAAGTGCGATAAGTGTCAAAGAACCGGAAGTATATCCAGAAGAAATGAGATGCCCTTGAAGGGTATTTTAGAGGTGGAGCTCTTTGATGTGTGGGGGATCGATTTCATGGGTCCTTTCCCATCATCCTACAACAACAAATATATTCTTGTTGTGGTTGACTATGTGAGCAAATGGGTAAAAGTTGTCCCAACTGTGAAGGATGATGCAAAAGCGGTGGTTGGTTTTGTGAGAAAAAACATCTTTACCAGGTTTGGAACCCCTAGAGCTATTATTAGTGATGGGGGTACTCATTTTTGCAACAAAGAGTTCAACGCAGTGCTTGCCAAGTTTGGGGTCAATCATAAAGTTGCCACGCCATACCACCCGCCAACCAGTGGGCAAGTGGAGTTGTCCAATCGGGAATTGAAGAGGATTTTGGAGAAAACCATGAATAATGCTAGGAAGGATTGGGCAAAGAAGCTGGATGATGCACTTTGGGCCTATCGGACTGCATATAAAACACCTATTGGTATGTCACCTTACCAATTATTGTTTGGAAAATCATGCCACCTTCCGGTAGAGCTCCAGCATCGTGCTTTTTGGGCAGTGAAGGCCCTGAACTTTGACACAAGGCTGACCATGGACAAGAGACTGTTGCAACTGAATGAGTTGGATGAATTCCGACTCTTGGCATATGAGAGTGCAAGGATCTATAAGGAAAGAACAAAATTTTGGCATGATAAGTACATTCTTCCCAAGCATTTTGAAGAAGGCCAATCAGTTTTGCTCTTTAATTCACGTCTCAAGCTGTTTCCAGGCAAGTTGAGATCAAGATGGTCGGGTCCATTCTATGTCAAGTCAGTTTCTCCATATGGTGCGGTTGAATTGGTAGATCCATCGTCCGGAGACACTTTCACTATTAATGGGTAAAGGCTCAAGCACTACCTGGGAGGAGACTTTGATCGTCAAGCAGTCTCCATCCCTCTGAAGGCACCCTCTTAGAGATCACCCGTCAAGCTAGTGACATTAAAGAAGCGCTTATTGGGAGGCAACCCAAGTTTTCCTTTCTTTTCCCTTTGTTTTTGATTTTACCTCTTGAATAATTTGAGAAGATCAAGAGGACAAAAATCATAAATTAATAGATTTGTTAAGTGTTTTCAGGTTTAGAAGGAAGGAGGAGCAAAAGGGCAGGGAGAAGCAAAGTGACTAGGCCTGTGATCCAGCACCCGCTAACGCCTCGGTGAGTCGTTCCAATTTTTCTCCCCTCTCTAACTTAATTATTTACATTGGGGACAATGTACGTTTTTAATCTTGGGGTAGGAGTATTTTTGTAAATTTTTGAATTTTTGCATTGTTCATATTGCATTCATTTAAGCATAGTTTTGCATGATCACATGATTCGATTGCCCCCTTGCTTAGATTGAGCATCCGATTGTGAGAACTTAGTGCTAAATAATTTAAGATAGTGAATTTTTGAACCCAAAATTTTTTGTTCTTGTGATAAGGCTACAAATAAACATGCTTGAGATGATCTTTGGTAGTTGATAATTAGCATGTGTTTCTATAGATTTGTGTTTCTCACTGATTTTTGAACTGCTAAATGTGAGCTTTTGAGCCATTAAGGGGTACTCACTAAATCTACCCCATTCTTTGTGTTAGAGTGTTATTCCTCTTGGATTGTATTTCTCTAGAACTTGACTTGAAACCGCTTCAAAGCTTAAAAAATTTTTGAAAACATTTTTGAAAATGATTGAGGCACTAGGTATTTTTTCGGCCTTCTGAGCTTTGATTGATGAAACGCTACCCCTTAGTTACCCAATTTTGAGCCTGAAAGAATAAAATACTTTTCTTGGTCCCTTGAAATTTTTTTTGATGAATGATGCTTGATGAGTGACCTTCTAAAGTATTGCACAAAAAGGGTGAAAAGGTAGTTGAAAAAGTATGGGATGAGAAAATCAGAAAAATATTTCTCTTGAGCTGAAAATCTCCTCTTCTCCAAATAAAAAAAAATAAAAAATAAAATTATATATATATATAGAGAGAGAGAGAGAGAGAGAGAGAGAGAGAGAGAGAAGGGGATGACAAATGAAAGTGAGAAACAAAATAAAAAGAAAGAAGGAAAGAAAGGTGGAAAAATGAGTCAAAATCCAAAAAGGTATTTTAGAAGGTGTCGTGCTTTGCAATACTTAATATTTAGCTAGCCTTTTGAAATTTCCTTTTCTTGATCTCCCCACCTAACAATAAATCCCATGGCCCCGTTACAACCAAAGTAAAAGACCTCTTGATTCTTAGATGTTTTCATTAATAAAGTAAAGATTTGGTTGATAGTCAAGCCTATGGTAGAAATCATTCCTTGAGGAAAATGGAGCGAATTGTCATATATCCTTGAACACTTGAGTGAGGCAAGAAAGAGAATCAAGTAAATGAACAAGCTTGGAGTGATCTTCATGTGAGCAAGAGTGCCCGAATCAGTGAGAATATGAGTCTAGGAAACCTAAGCTTCTAATTGGACTTGAATTGATTGTCTCTTGCTGAATTATTTGAAATGCCTGTTACTTGGATCATTTACTCGGGTTCTTAGTTCACTATCATTGCTCTGTTTGTTTTCATCTTCTGACCTTGCTTTTTGCTTGAGGACAAGCAAAATCTTAAGCTTGGGGTGATTTGATGAGTGTTATTTCACCTCATTTTCCATGTACATTTCTGCATGCATTTGCATATAGTTAGGCCATTTTAGTTTGATTTTGTTTAGTTTTTCCTTTGGAACGGATAAGGTGGTTTTGTGTGTTGTTTTGCAGGAATTTATGATTAATTGCCCAAGATTTAGCCATGATGAAGCTTGGGTGAAGATAGAGCCTGAAAAGAGAAGAAAATGAGCCAAGCAGAACCCATCAGCAATTCTGGAAGTTTCACCTCGCGATCCCGAAGACCAGCCTAAACAGCAACAGTCACACTTTCTGTCTCGCCACGCGAATCACCATCTCGCCTCGCAAGCCTGAAGGTCTGACTGTGCCAGAGATGTCACCCTTTCTGTCTCGCCTCGCGAGTTACCTTCTCGCCTCGCGAGAGAACCAATTTATGAAGATCAGATTCATAAGATTCGCCTCGCGAACCAGGTCTCGCGTGCTCATAAGATTCGCCTCGCGAACCAGGTCTCGCCCCGCGAGCGCGCGAGACCCAGAACTTCTGTTTATAAGATGTTTTAGGGCAGATTTGAGGGAGAGGAAAAGAGGTGGCCAAAAACCCTAAAAATAGACTCTCTGCTGCTATTGTGGCTGTGTGCATCATGGAGTTCCTTCCTTCCTTCATCTTTGTATCTTTTCTTTTGCCCTTCTCTTTGATTATGTGTAGCTAAACTCCCCCTTGTTGGGGTTAGATGATTGCTTCTCTGAACTTGGTTGTAATATGATGTGGTAGTAATATAATTTCCTATTTCTTTATGAGTGTTTGATTCCATGCTTAATGCTTTCCTTGGTTTGATCATCCTAGGAATGATTAGTTGATTTGATAGACAATTGAAAGATTGATATTAAGGCATGATCATGAATCAAATGCCAAGTAGTCCATGAACCCAGACATAGGTCTTGGGGTGCTTGCAATCTATGAATCTTGACTCTTAATGCAAATTCTCATGTTAATTCACCTAAGACATTAGGGTTTAATTTGGGATTTTAGGCTCATTCCACCTAACACGTTAGGGTTTGAGTATTTGAGAAGATTTGATTGTCATAATTGAATTAGGAATTGTGTTATTTATCATTTCATAGCAACCAAGGGAGGATTAGCCTAGTATAACCCTGACAATTCTTTCCATTTGTTGATCACATTTCTGTTTGCCTGTTAAGTGTTTGATAAAATACCTAAAAGAACAAAAACATTTTATTCTTGTTTGTTTCGTTACATGTTAGAGCTACCTTCCATCCAAACACGATCGCCTAAATAGTAGTCCAATTTGCGAAGTGGTACTTGTCCACGATCCCTGAGGACGATAACCGGTTCTTACCATTTTATTACTTGCAACGACCCGGTACACTTGCCGAGATCGTATCAGTATGTTAAATCTGCATCCAACGCTTATCGCATCTATTTCCTGTTTGCATGCTCTCATCTGACTACATATTTAATTCAAAAATTTTCTTTGCCGAGTTAGTTATATCCATCATTTCTTTAACTTGCTTTTTACAGTTTCAAAAACCTGTGTCGTGTCAGCATTTAATGCATGTCCTATCACACGTTCCTCGTTCAATTTTATTTTAGAATTATTTTTCAGAGATAAACTCTTCACATTTTGAAACCTATTTAAGTGTGTCTCTTCCCTGTGAAAAACCTTTCACTCTCTCTGAACCTGAAAACTTGTTTTGAAAGAACTCTCTGTTTCTCAAACCCTAACCTTCAAACTCAACAATGGCTACTTCATCTGCTGCTAGTACCTACAATGTCAACGCTCTTGAGATTGGAATAGAGCATCATTTTGAGTTTGGCATATTGAAGGAATATAATGTTGATGTTAGTCACTACATCAACGCTGCTGGTTGGGAAGGACTGTTCATTGAGAAGATTTCTATGTTTCTTGATCTGATTAGGGCTTTTTGGAAGAAACCCGAGTTGACTAGGTCTGAAATTTCTGCTATAGTGCTGGGAATCAAGGTGGTTGTGTTTGAAGCTATGATTGCAACAGTAATTCACTGTGCTCGGGAGGGTCTAACCCTAGCTGAGAAATGGGAACAAGAACCGGGTGGACCAGAAGTCATCGCTACTTTTCTAAAAAGGAGTGATACTGTCATAAATCCCTCATGGAAGGCTGTGAAGATGAAGGATGAAGTTCGTATTCTTCATCAAATACTGAACAAGACTGTGTTGCACAAGGCTGAGTCTAAGGACAACCTTTCTGCCCTACACAAGTCCTGTCTCTGTCACCTGGTAGCTAAGACTAAGGTCAATTTGCCTCATATTCTATTTGGCAGATTTGGAGACTATGTAGTTCACAGGGAGAAGGCATCTGTTATTCCTTTCTGCCATATGCTATCCAAAATTTTCAAGGCTCAAGGAGTTTATACAAAACTTGAAGCCGTGACTCCTGAGGAACAAGCTGCAATCCTCAAGGAGAAGGGTATGTCTTCTATTGTGCTTGGGAAAATGAACTTGACAAATATGAAGCTCAGATCAGTTTCTCAGGTAGAACTGACCAAGCAAGAGGAAATACTAAAGGTCAAAGAAGAACATATAGAGTTAAATAAAGCTTAAACTCTAGGGCTGTAGAAGAAAATAGTTGGACAACGAGCCAAAACAACTCGTCTAGCTGCTGCTAAAATGCCTGTTGCTGGGGTGGTCATCAAGGAACCAAGGGCTGATGAACCACAAGCTATCCCAATACAGAAGAGGACAAGGAAGAGCATCTTGTCTCACAATGAGGATGATGATGAGGATAACTTGCCAATTGGATCAATTCTGAAGAAACAGAAGACAACTGCTCAAAAATCTACTGTTGTTTCAACAAGGTCAAGGCAACAACCTTCTAGGAAAGCTAAGTCCATAGTGACTTCTGTGGTAACTCTACCAGCTGATGATCCTATACAAATAGTTGTAGATGCCTTAGTTTAGAGTTTTAATATTCTTGTCAACACCAATGAACCATCACAACCATAAACCCAAATCCAAACCCTTCCACCACAACAACAAAATCAACCATCCTTACCTATCCCAGAACAACCAACCATACCTCAATCTGAACCAATAGATGAACCACACTCCTCTCCTCAACACATAGCCTCTACACAAAATTCCCCTAGATACTCACCCATTCAAACTTTACCAATCAGATCTCAATTTCAACCCATTATCCCTTCTGATGATCCCTGGTTTAATCAATTAGATGATGTTGGGATCAATCCAGGTGCACCATTCCCAAAACTGCCCAAAATCACATTTCCATACACTGACCCTTCTACTATGTATGTTGGCAAAGCCGAAAGCTGGGCCAAGTAAAAAGAGATTGGATAATTCTTTATCATACTCACCAACCTAAACCAGAATCAACCAGGCCTTTCTACCCTTTACCAGAGTATGAGTATGAACCTGAACCCATATACTACCTATGGCATGTACCTATTCCATATGAAGGAGATGGTCATCTTCCATCTACTTTGTATAATGTCAATGGACCCCTTCTCACTCACTTGCCACAACAAAAATTCCCACCAAATAAAATCTACCTGAACCTTTTCAAACTTCCACCTTTCAAACCCCATACTGATGGTGTTAATAGAGATGTTATCCCTGTCTGGTGGACTGTGCCATTAAAGAACCTATGGCTACCATAGATTCATCTTGGACAAGAATGTCAAATGGAAGAAGTTTGTACATCCAAGAGAATATGGGAGTGCTGCTGATGTAGTTGATCACATCATGTATGCTCATCTCAAAGCAGAATTTGAGCCATCAAGGTATATCTGGGCTGCAAATTTCGTCCCACCAACTTGGTTGTTCCACTCTTCCAGGGACACCAAGGTTGGAATGAGACCTCCAAGGATATGTCCTATATTACCAATGATTGACTTGAACAAGGACAAGGCTACAAAGAAGAGATTGGATACTCATCCCATGCCTGCCCTTAATTCCTGCAATATGGAACCAAGTCCAGATCCTCGAGCTGACCAAGAATTCATCAATTTTTTGTTATCTGAAGATGGGAGAAGAGGACACTTGATGATGTCAGAGGCTATTGGGCTAGTCACATCAAGACTTTCACTAGAGAAGCCTCTTCCTCAGGACTTAATGAAACTGACAAGAGAACCATTCCTACTATTAAAGGAAAATATGGTTTCTTTTCTGTCAGATACTATATTCATGAGGATACTCTTGGCATTCCTCTGGTCAGTCTTGTCTTTAAAGAAGATGAAGTGCATTGGGCTCCAGATTTGCCCACGCTAGAACCCTCCATACAAGCAACTGCAAAATCTTCTAAGGAAATGGAAGAGATTGTTGTTGAAGGAACTGACCTGAATGAGAAAGTTGTACAGTAGACAAGGCACTTCTGGCAAGCATTCATCTCAACCTCTAGCTCTGGCAATTGTTCATCCTGAAGCACAACCTCAACACTCACGAGCTCTGAGCATAATGCAAGACCAAGGCAACATGACTACTACAACTGAAAGCTCAAGAACTTCCTTGCCACCTGATCTAGATGAGATAATCACAAGGAAAGTTGCAGCTCGGGTAGAAAAGTCATTGAAGCCTACCAATGCTCTTCTAAATCAGATGCTTCAGGTATTCTCCAACTTCCAAGGTCAACCTGTTCCACCTCCTCTAAATCAAAACCCACCTCCTCCTCCTCCACCCTCTAATCCTTAGTCTTTATTTTTATTTATTCTCTTTTTCTCTATGTTTATAACCGACAATGATGGTTAACCCGTTTTACCTTTTTTCTGATGATAAAAAAGGTGGAGAAATAGAGAATTAAATTTATAAAGAAGTCTTTTGAATGTCTAAGTCTTCATCTGCATAAGCATATTTGCCACTTATGTGATTCTCTGTGCTCTGATGCATGTTTCTGTACTTGCTCTGATATGTGTTATCTTGATATCATATGCTCTGATACTGCTTCTGAATTACTCTGTGTTTTAATACTTAACTCTCTTTGCTTACTTGCCTGATGTTAGAATTCATTAAGTTTCCGTATGCTTTGTCTTAGGGGGAGCTCTGTAGCTCTCTTAGAATTTACTCACTCAAATTTAATTAGTTTTTGTCATCATCAAAAAGGGGGAGATTGTTGGAACCAAAGTGGTTTTAGCTAAAATAATCTCTTAATTTTTGATGTTAACAAAAAAGTTAAATTTGTATGGCAAAGTTATGTCAAAGATCTAACTGTTTATTCTAGCTTGCAGGATTGTTTGAACTTTTTCTAGATGAGAAAACTTATCTCTGGCTTCTAAGTTTTGCTAAGAAAACTGTATCGAGTCTAAGACTTCACTCGCTAGACGAGCCTTCAAAGTTATGGTAAAATTTTGAGTCTATAAAGTTATCGCTAGACGAGGCACTAAAAATTGACTAAGTTAAATAACACTAGATGAACACCTAAGACTATCTTGAAAATAAGTAGTAGACGAGCCAATTAATAACTCTCAGGAAAGTAGCAAGTCCAAAGACTTGACTATAGACGAGAAGCTAACTAGATGTAAATCAGTAGACGACCCTGTTTTTATATAAAGTTAATATTGCGCGTCCAAAGACCTGCGCGTCCACTGGTCACTGAAACTGAACCCGTCTAGTCAAAGTGAATTTATTTCAAATGATTGTTATTTAATACGAAGGAATTTGTGTTCCTGTCTTGTGTTGTTTGATTTATTTAAATCTTTGTTTCTTGAGAATAGAAACATAATACCATCGAGAACACAAACCTTTGTACTATGTCACTTATGTTACTGTAAAGTTAAACCAAGTACGAAGGAAAGTCAGAAAGCAACCTTCGATACAACAGGGAAATGACATCACTACTTTGAACATTCTTCTGATAACCAAGAGTACATCTCCAGAAAGCATAGCAAGCTATCAGTCTCAATGATCCTAGCATTTAATGATATTCTAAGCAGATACAATTTGAAGACCGTTGAAGAAGATCAAGGAAGAGAAAAACTTCATCTATAAATATTGGACGATCCCCAATGAAGATATAGATCCGAGATCTGATATTCAGAGTCCAAAAACTCTGCTCAAAAGCTGTCTTGAACAAATTCATTTGTAATCATAACTGATCTTAAACTTTCATACTCTCACACACAGTGAGCTTGTAAGATCATTCTGTAAATCTCTTTGTTAGAGTTAGAGCCTGAAGATGTTTGGTAGAGAAATAATACTTGAAAGCCTGAAGAGATGTAGAATACTTGTAAAGCTATTCGATTATAGTGGAGAAAAACCTTCAGGTGGTAGGGACTGGACGTAGCTCTTGGTTGGAAGAGAGTGAACTATGATAAATCAACTGTGTATCCTTATCTTTTACAGTCTTTGCTTATACTAACTGTGGGGATTTGGATTTGATTTGTTAACTCTTAGAAAGGTTATTTTGTTTGTGTGTATTTATCATGTCTTGCTTGCAAAAAGGTTTTAAGAAAAGACTTTTTCGAAAAACTGTTAAGAAACACAATTCAACCCCCCTTCTTGTATTTCCCTCTGTCAACTTCAAAAGGTACCACTTTAAATAACGTTTATCCAACCACCATCATTAAATGTACAACTCTTAATAGCAATTTCTCAGTGAAACACTTTTAAATATTCATGTTTTCTCTGTGAGGGCATGATTGCACTTCTTCATCTTCTCCGCTAACATTGTCATTAATAATATCTCCATCTGTCGCGACTCAACAGATGGTTACGCGTCTGCAACCATTATAAATACATGTGGATATGCTAAGAGATCATGTCAAAACAAGAAGTATTATATACAAAGATGGCACATTTTAAAGAACTTCCCCATGAAGTAATGTTCCACATAATTGCTATGGTTTTTCGCGGGGGAAACTTTAGGGGCGTCATGATCATGGCCTTGTGATGAACTAATGCTTTCCTTTTGTTCGCAAACGGGTCTGGGTCCATTTTATCCAACCCATAGTCCATTTTTTTAATGCATAATGGGCCTAATTTCAGTTTTTTTAATACTTGAACCAAAAAACATATAATAAAGCTTTGGGATGACGAGCCCTTTAAATTCTTTTGTTGTTTTTTTACAC
Source organism: Sophora flavescens (assembly GCA_030762895.1). Taxonomy (NCBI): domain Eukaryota; kingdom Viridiplantae; phylum Streptophyta; class Magnoliopsida; order Fabales; family Fabaceae; genus Sophora; species Sophora flavescens. The sequence goes on along the minus strand of CM061064.1, from coordinate 89,367,710 downwards.
TTTGAGAGCAAATACAATAATTATTCTTGTGAATTTATTAACATAAAATGCAAAAAGTATTTTATATTGTTAAAAAAACATGAGAATTTAAAATTTATGGCAATATTACTTAATATATTATATTAAAAATTTTAAATTTTTATTTAATTATTATCGGTTCAACCACGGTTAGATTATTGAACATTGAACTAGTACTTTCACCAATTCAATGACCGGTCCGATTTTAAAAGACAAAAAACGGAGAAAGGCTCAAAAGTCCTATAGATACGACATTATTTTATTTTTTTATTTTAAATATTTTCATTAAATTAAATAATATAAATGAAATGAAATGTTTATATGATTTGTTTTATATAAATTTTATTTTGAGAGGTTGGGCTAGATAAAGTAAGAATTTTGTTAAAATAATAAGGGTAAAAAGGAGAGAAAAGTTAATAAGCTGTAAGTTATAATGTAAATAAAATTTATTATAATTAAAACTATAAGTTAATGAGATAAGCTTGTTTACCAAACAGATTTATGTTGGTCAAACTCACTTAAAAACTAGTCAAATAAGCTATAAGCTTGCTTATTGGACTTGCCAAATAGAGCATTCATGTGTGCTTGATTTTCCATTGAAAATGACCCAAATTAAGGAAAAACCAAACACATCCTTAATGATTCTTTTGTGTGCAAAGGGATGGTCATAAGAGTCCTAACATGAGGGGTAAAGTACATTAGGGAATGAGAAAAGGGCGGAATACATTGTCGGGATATGAACCCGCAAACTCACTGCCTCATAGCATAACAAACTGAGCTAACTCAATGGGACAAAACACCCTAAAAGAGTTTGCTTCCTGATACTTTTGTTCTTCAAACAATTCATTCAAAAAAGACATTGTTTCCTATTTTTCTTGAAGTTAACTTAATCTGGTATAGCCCGGCCTGATTTAACTTAATTAGAAATTAGATAGTCCAAGTTTTAGTTGGGTGGGCATGTAAATATTGCAAGTTAAAATTTATTAGGGGTGTAATCGGGTCGGTTTGGATCGGATTTGGCGAATTTTCAGCTACGGATCCGAACCGAACCAAACCGATCACAATTGGATTGGTTCGGTTCGGATCATTGGGTTAACTTTTTTTTTAAAATTTACACTTAAATATTAATAAAAAATTAGAAAAATAAAATAAAATATACATATTTAATTATTAATTATATTAAATATCTATATAATAATATATTAATATTATATAAAATAATTTAAAAATAAATATTTTATAGGTTTCGGATCGGTTCGGATCGGATTTCTCGGATCCGAGACCCGAACCGATCTGGTTCGGATCGGCGTTTTGGAATCCGATCTGATGATCCGAACCAATCCACCAAAACCGATTCGGATCGGTTCGGATCTGTCGGGTTAGAGGATCGGATCCGCTTACACCCCTAAAATTTATGCTAATACAAATTCTAACCAGTACCTTTTAGGCATCAATTAAGGAATCTAAAAATAATAGTTTTTATGAGGAGTGATATATTCAGTTATGTATTGAAAGGTTACTTAAATTTTTAATGAATTACTACCATTTTTGGATTTCTCACTTAACAAGACCCTTATATGATATAAAAAAAATTGACTCAGATTTTATGGGTGTAAAAGAAAATATCCAAGTTTATTACTTAATTATATTTAATTAATATCCACCGTTCGCTATTTTATTAGAAAAGATTGACGATGAATGTGATTGTAGTATATGCATGCACCCACTCAAACGCCTCAGTGAACAAAAGTAGGTGGAAGGAAAGAAAATGCATTTTGTACTCTTACTTTGATTGTGCAATGGGGTTTGATAATTGTGTGTGAATTATCGAATGAGATAGTTGGGTGTTTGATAACAGAAGGGCATGATTCATGGGCTAAAAAGATGTAAGGTGGGCATAAATAAATGCTATTGCGTAATGCAAAGTTACGGCTTTGGAAATGGATAGATTAAGGAATTAAATGCTTGTTGTCCCGTTTGCACGTAGTAATGAGGAGCTTTAAGTCTTTAACGCTTCCTTGCATTGATGCTAAAGAGGGCATTTATTGGTATCAAGTTTGTATCAAGTTTACTTATGAGTGAGGTTTGGCCCTGGCCAGTATCAACGAGAAATGCTCCTCTTACGTTGCTGGCTTGCGCCTTGATACTCTATGATGCAAGTTTTAGAGAAAGAACATACAAAAATTTATTGTACTCTTGCTAATCAATATCGTATAAATATTAATTAAGAAATATAAAATAAATAAGTTTTTATGAAAAATTTAAATAATTCAATTCTTTTTTTTTTTTGACTAAAAAGATATTCATTCATTCAAATTGATAAAATACATCGAACAACACAAATCTAACATCGCTAAAAATCGAAAAGGATGAATCTGCGAACAAACTCACAACACCCAGGTTAATAGCATAACACGGCAAAATCAAAATGCCTACAAAAGTGACAAAATCAAAGTCACCGGAGTACGCATGTCTTCGGATCTGTAACATTGACGTCCAATTCTTGATCAAATCTGTGATGGATCGAAGCAAATCTGTCAATCTGAATCAAACGAACACCGCACCAAGACAGGAAATCAAACAAACACCGCATCAAAACGGGAAATCAAACAATGCCTCACCAAAACGACGAACGACAATACCGCCGCACACAGAAGACGAAAAACATGAAAAACACGAAGAAAAAAACCCAGATCTATGTGGAAAAATCACTTATTTAGATAAAATGGGAGAAAAAACGGAGTAAAGGGGTGATTCCAAGTCAAAAATGGCTCAAAATCACCCCCTCTAATGATGACACGTGGCTGTATGTAGAGAGAAGGGAGAGAATTTAAAATGTTTATTTGTTATTTATTGTAAATAATTCAATTATTAAAATAATAAATATACAATTTTTTATACAAATTAATTTTTTAAAATATTTTAAGGTACTGATTAACATTCTTCAAATCTACTTATAAAAAATCTTCCAAATATTTATTATCTTGACCATTAATGCAAATTACGATTTGGTTAAGTGATTGTCCTCTCAAACGTGAGGTCGTGAGGATGCACGATCGACCAGAAATAGGGAGAAGGTGCATGCAGGAGCAGCCAGGGTTTGGTAAATCTATGGCAAAAGCGGGAGAGTGTGGGCCCCCACTCACGATTGGGTCAATGGCAATAGCAACACACAATACATCCAACTTAGAAGCCCCTTTGATGATTTGGTGGGGAGACATGAGTGGTTACACTTGTCTGGTTGTTCTCTGATAACTATGCTCTTCATTGATTATTTATGAATATTTCCATGTCTTGTAATCCTAGTGGATAACACGTGGGCCTTCTTTCCAATTTTCCATCCATAAAATAAAACATGATTTTCCTTATCAGTATTTTTTTCAAATTCAATTATAAATAAAATTAATTAATTTTATATTTATTAAAAAAATTAATTAATTTAATTTAGTTGTCTTGATTTATATATAAAAAAATAAGTTATAATTACTAAACTATATTTTAATTGTTTTGGGAGTGTACAATGCTCTTAAAAAAGTAAAAGGAAAATTAGTTGAATTGGTTGGATTTTGCTTATATTTGAGTCGACAAAATATAGGTACCTTTTTGCTTATAATTGAATCCAGATGGAGTACTTTAAATGCATTGATTAAGAAATTCGATTAAAAAATTCATTAAAAAACTAAAGACAACACTTAACAAAAAATTGAAGACATCAATTCCCAATTAAAAAATTCTTTATTGGTTATTTAACTAGTATCTTTAGGACACTGGTTAACATTGTTTAACATATGTTAGGACAAGACTAATTAAGAAATAAAAATAAGAGTCTTGTTGTGTAAAAAAAAAAAAAGAGTCTTGATAACCGGAACACTAAGTTATTGATTAAGGAATCGATATATATATTTTTTGATAAGAATATGGAGTGCAAAGTCATCGTAATAAAACCAAAGATCCCGGATAGATTGGTACCTATGATTTTACCAATAATCTACTGCACACCATTATATTATTACAAATGAAAAAAAATAAAGAATACAAAAATAAACAATACGGGACATAAACCAAATTACCCATGAAAAAGATCTTATTGAAAATAATATGTTTTAAATTCTCCATATATCCAATACATGTTTTTCCAAGAAAAAGTTTATATTTTTTAAGGAAAATGCTCGCTAATGTCCTAAGGACATTAGTTAAGGAACCAAATGAAAAAAAAACTTTTATGGGTCTTGCTAACATTAGGACATTGGTTGAGGAATCAAGAAAAGGTAATGATTTATTGGAAATAAAAAAATTCAAGTTTTCAAAATATTAACTTCAACATTCCCCATAAAAACTTACCCTTTTAGTACTTTAACCAATGCCCTAAGGGCACCGATTAGCATTTCCTAACTTTTATTGAAAAATGATGTATTTAATATTTTGAGAAGATAAAGACTTAGCGTTCCAAGAAAAAAAATTACTTTTTATAGATTCCTTAACCAATACCCTCAGGGTACTGGTTAGCAAGATTCTTTTTTAAATCCTTCACCAGTGTTGTAAGGGTACCGATTAGCATTTGGCTAAAAAAAATTATTAAAAAAAATATATTTAATATATTAAAAATTGAAGATAAATATTTCTTAATAAAAAATGTACATTTTATTTTCTTGATTAGTATTATTAGGATCTGTTTGGTGACAAAGATAAGGAAAATAGGATAAGACAAACTATTATATCCTGCTTTAAGCCATAGTTTGGCGAGTAATACATATAGACCTTTTGTTAGGAATATTCTAAATCTAGCAAGGCAATATGTTGCCAAGAGTCTCTTAGCTATTTTGTCATTTACCTTTGGTTTAAGCAAGTTTTTATGCCAACTATCCTTTAGCCATGTGTTTTTGGGAAACATAAAAATGATATAAGAAATGATATAAGAGAGTGGAAAGGCATGAATGAAATCAAGCAGAAAATAATCCAGTCTTCCACTCTAATTCTTCTAAGAAGGTTATCATTGTCCTCCATATCAAGGAATCCCCATCCCCATATCCATATCCTATCAATTGGTGCTTTCATTCTTGAACCATGTCTCCCTATCCTAACCTTCTCCAACTCAGAATCCATCACCGACCTCACTATTGCATTCACCGAACTCAAGGCTTCATCAGAATGTCACCATGAATCCTTCTTGCAGGTAATACAAATCCTGCAAACCAAACTCCACACCCTTCGCAACCCCACTACAAATCCACTCCCCAAAAGCCACCTTCAACATCAATCATGCCCTTCTTCAAAACCAGTCCAAACCATCACCAATGAACATCACTCCCCTATCTCAAACCCCCAACAGCACCCCCAACAAAACCCAACCTACAATGGGTCTGTCACCATGATCGTTCCAAGCCTTGAGCCAAATGGCTTTTCGGCGATCATGGCTAAACCTATGTCGGCAACGATCTTAAACACTGATTGACTGAGAAAGGTTCGGTTTCCATGGACACCGCTATCCCTTAAATCCACCTCTTTCAATCTACACAACCACCTTGAAAATTTTGACCCACCCCCGCCGAAAGAGAAGAAGGGGTCAGCACAGGTGTTCGAGCAACGGGGTTGCGACCACCCTGTCGAGCTAAACCTATTGGATTAGGCATTTATTCTGTTTGTTATTTCTATTTTATCCATTATTAATTACTTATTAGTTTGTTACTTGATTAGTTAGTTTGTTACTTGATTAGTTTGTTTTCTTCTTGAGTAACTCTTGGAGTTTCTTATCTCCTCTTCTGTACCCAAGGTGTTATATAAACACCTCTTACTCTGTACAATAATATTCAAGAGATAATCAATACAAAAGTAATTCAATTCTGATTCATCTAATATGGTATCAGTCTTCATTTTGCATACACAGCTTCCGCAATATTTTGTTTTTCTCTAATGGCTCAGATAAACCCACCTACAAGCCCCTCATCTTCCAATCTTGATAGCTCTGGTGAAAACCCAGCACCACCGCCCTCCTCCTCCAACCGACCAATCCCAAAACCCAGCAAGCCCTTACTTTCCTCATCCTGGTGAAAACCCAGGGTATGTCCTTGTACCACCTCCTCTCCATGGCGAAAATTACTATCATTGGAGTCGTGCCATGTTGCGAGCTCTCTCTTCCAAGAACAAGATCAAGTTTGTCAATGGCAGCATCACACCTCCATCAGATGCAGATCCCCTGTTCGATGCCTGGAAACGCTGCAAGCACATGGTCATTTCTTGGATCACTCGCACCCTTTCTCCACAAATCTCCCAAAGCACGACTTCATTCGACACTGCTAGGAATCTCTGGCTCGACCATGAAATTCGATTCACCCATGGTAACCATTTTCGCATGTCTGATTTACTTCAAGAACTACATTCTATGAAACAAGGTGACATATCTTTATCCAATTTCTTCACTGATATGAAAATCATTTGGGATGAGCTAGAATTCCTTTGCCCAACCCCTTCTTGTTCATGTTTGCATATCTGTACTTGTGATTTGAGAAAATCAGTTCAAACTTATAAAGACAAGGAGTATGTCATATGTTTCTTGAAAGGCCTCAATGAGACATTTCAACCTGTTCGAAGCCAAATCCTCATCATGAATCCCCTACCTTCCATTAGTGCGACATACTCTATGGTTGTTCAACAAGAACGCACCCCTTCTATTCTTCCTGATGCTTCAGCTCTCTCAAGTACCAATTTTTCACACACCAAGAACCAACCATCTTAGGGAAAGGGGAGAGGCCGCAACAACTCTAGAAATTCCATGTTATGTACTCACTGTAACCGCACCAATCATACAATTGATACTTGTTATTTTAAACACGGATTCCCTCTTGGGTATAGGACTAGGAATCCCAACTCTTCTCCTCAATTGGCAGCTGCTACATCTACTGACATTCCTAGAATTGAATACCCTGTGAAAGCTGCTCCTGCTGAGTCTTCTTTCCCCATCTCCAAAGAAGATTACCAATACTTGATCAACCTGCTTCGTTCTTCTAAACAAGATTCAACTTCAAACATAAACACAGTGAGTAAACCATCCTCTTCAGACACCAACCACCATATGGTTTCGGGTGTCATCAAGACAGGTAATTGCATTTCCCCTTACTTCACCCGGATCCTTGATTCGGGTGCGAGTGATCATATTTGTCCTTATATTGAATGTTTTTCTTTTTGTAAACCTATCTCTCCTATTTCTGTTAAGCTACCCAATGGCACTATTCTTTATGCAAAAACATCAGAACTATATCTTTTAACAAAGACTTTTATCTTACTAATGTCCTCTATATTCTCGAATTTCATTTTAATTTAATATCTATTCATCGGCTAACTACTTCTTTATAATGTCACTTATTACTAACTTCTGCATCTTGCATTATTCAGGCTCAGTCTACCCTGAAGATGATTGGGCAAGCTGAAGTCACCAACAATCTCTACATTTACAATGGCATTCCATCTTCTTTCTCCAATAAACACAATTCTCTTAGTTTAGCCACTGCTACTACCAACATTCCCTCTAATTCTTTTGATTTGCGGGACTTTAGATTAGGACACCCTTCTGTTTTTGTTTTACAGCAATTATGTACCAACTTCCCTTACATTTCTTTTAATAAAAGATTGATTTGCGATTGTTGTCACTTTTCTAAGCAAGCTATATTACCCTTTCCTGTTAGTAATTCTGCTACATTGCATCCTTTTGCCCTCATACATATGGATATTTGGGGCCCTATTGGTATTGCATCCATTCAAGGTCACCATTACTTCTTAACTATTGTTGATGATTACACTCGATATACATGGATTTATTTGCTTAAAACTAAGTCAGATACTAGAACTTGCATTAGTCATTTTTTCAATCTTATTTCCACTCAATTTTCTGCAAAAATACAGATCCTTAGGACTGACAATGGCAAAGAATTCCATATGCCATCCTATTACTCTTCCCTCGGGATTATCCACCAAACATCTTGTGTGGAAACCCCTCAACAAAACTCTATTGTAGAGAGGAAACATAGACACCTCCTCAATGTAACTAGGGCATCGCTTTTCCAATCAAATTTACCCAAAACCTTTTGGAACTATGCCCTATGTCATTCTGTCCATCTCATTAACCGAATGCCAAGCCTTGTTTTAGACAATAAAACACCATACACTAAACTATATAACACTTCTCCTACCTTCATGGATCTTAAAGTTTTTGCTTGTCTTGCCTTTGCTTCAACATTGACTCAACAGAGACATAAACTTGACTCAAGGGCTAGGAAATGTATATTTTTAGGTTTTAAACCAGGCACTAAGGGCTGCCTGTTTTTTGACTTGCATACACATGATTTATTTGTATCTAGAAATGCCATTTTTTATGAAACTTCTTTTCCATACAACTATGCACCAGACTCTCTTCATCATGCTAATCATTCTAATCTGCCAAATGCTGATCCTGCATTCTTCTTTGATTTCAATCATTCATATCAACATGATACTCTGCATAGTTCTGTTTCACATACTACTCCTTCTAATATTGCAGCACCTTCACCACCTATGCACACACCTCACTCTAATGTTGCTTCCCCTTCACCACCTCTGCACACACCTAACTCTGATATAGCTGCACCTGGGGATCCCTTAGATAACAATGCCCCTAATCTAAGAAGATCTGAAAGGCATAGACATCCACCATCATATCTAAAAGACTTTCATTGTAACAATCCTGCTTACCATGCGAATACTACTGTCAGGTATCCTCTTTCCTCTGTCATTTCCTACTCTAAACTCTCTCCTCATCACTTACATTATACTCTTGCCATCTCTTCACATGATGAACCTAAAACTTAGCTTCAAGCTATTAAAAATGATCATTGGATTCAGGCCATGAGTTCTGAAATTGATGCCCTGCTTGCTAATAAAACTTGGACCTACACTGACCTTCCTCAGGGAAAATCCCTTGTGGGTTCAAAATGGGTCTATAGGATTAAATACAAAGCCGATGGTACAATTGAAAGGTATAAAGCTCGTTTAGTAGCTAAAGGTTTTAATCAAATTGAGGGTCTAGATTTCTTTGATACTTATTCACCCATTGCTAAAGTAACTACAATTAGACTTTTATTAGCTATTGCATCTACTAACAATTGGTTCATTCATCAATTAGATGTGCATAATGCATTTTTGCATGGAAACCTAGAGGAGGAGGTCTATATGCAGCCTCCTCCAGGCCTATCTACACCAAAACCTAACCAAGTTTGCAAACTTTTAAATTCCATTTATGGTTTAAAACAATCTAGCCACCAATGGTTTGCTAGATTGTCTTCCTTTTTGAAAAACAAGGGCTTCTCTCAATCTTCTTTAGATCCTTCTTTATTCATTAAAGCATCACATTCATCATTTACTGTTTTATTGGTATATGTCGATGACCTAATCCTTGCTGGCAATAACATTCATGAAATAGAATCTGTCAAAACTGATTTACACTCTACTTTCAAAATTAAAGATTTGGGACATTTGAAGTATTTTCTAGGATTGGAGATTGCCCGTTCCAAAGCTGGCCTACACATATGCCAAAGGAAATATGCACTCGATATCTTAAGTGAATGTGGCTTATTGGCTTCCAAACCTACATCCACCCCAATTGCCAAAGCTACTAGGTTAACAACTCAGCAAGGCACTCCATTAACAGACCCTGGCTCCTATCGAAGACTGGTGGGCAAGCTACTCTATTTGACAACTACGAGACCAGACATTAGCTTCTCTGTTCAGCAGCTGAGTCAGTTCATGAGCCGTCCTACCAACCTTCATCAGGAAGCTACTCTTCGGGTCCTTAGGTACATCAAAGGCTCACCCACTAATGGACTCTTCTACCCAACAGATTCTGCTCTTCAACTCAAAGGTTTCAGTGACTCGGACTGGGCTACTTGCCCTGAAACCTGTCGATCAATCACAGGTTACTGCATATTCCTTGGTTCTTCCCTCATCTCATGGAAGTCCAAAAAGCAAGCTACGGTTTCAAAATCATCTTCTTGCTTCAACTGTCTGTGAGTTGCAATGGCTGAGTTATTTACTCCAGGATCTTCGAATTCCATTCGTGTAGCCTGCTCTGCTCTATTGTGACAGCCAGTCCGCGAGGCACATAGCATCTAACTCTTCATTCCATGAGCGTACAAAACATATTGAGTTAGATTGCCATGTGGTCTGTGAGAAGTTGCAAGCACACTTATTCCATCTTCTACCCATTTCAAGCTCAGATCAACTGGCGGATTTAATGACTAAGTCTCTTGATCCTCTTCCTTTCAACAACCTTGTGAGAAAACTGGGATCGAAAGCAATTCACTCTCCAGCTTGAAGGGGGCTATTGGATTAGGCATTTTTTCTGTTTGTTATTTCTGTTTTATCCATTATTAATTACTTATTAGTTTGTTACTTGATTAGTTAGTGTGTTACTTGATTAGTTTGTTTTCTTCTTGAGTAAGTCTTGGAGTTTCTTATCTCCTCTTCTGTACCCAAGGTGTTATCTAAACACCTCTTATTCTGTACAATAATATTCAAGAGATAATCAATACAAAAGTAACCCAAGGTGTTATCTAAACACCTCTTATTCTGTACAATAATATTCAAGAGATACAAAAGTAATTCAATTCTGATTCATCTAATAAAACCCAACGGAGATTTCCCCGCCGAAGCCTCCAGACAGAATTAGGGTACTGCCACCTGACAGATTTCCTGTTCCGCCACCACTGCTCCCACGGCCTTGACTAAAACCTTCCCTTTACCCGCAAATGTGGCATCCACAATTTGGTTTCAATTTTCTAGGAAACGACCTTACAAGCACCAACTATGGAGATTCAGTTTCTTGTTTAGCTATATCAAAAGAGGATTCATATCTCGTGTCCATTTCCGTAGGGGTGATTTCTTCGTTCAACAAGGTAATATTCAAGACTGTGGCCACTTTCATGCCCCCACCACCAAAGGTAACATGTCTTGCCTTCTACCCTAAAGTTAATCATATACTTGTTGTTGACTTGGTTGACTCCAGTTTCGTTATTTACCATACCCGTAATTATGTGATTCAAATCAAGTTTGAGGGCCACTTACAAAAAAGTGTCGGTTCTTGCCTTCTCAAGTACTTTGCCTGCTCCTGTTTCTGCTGATGTAAATGCCCTGATTGTGCTATGGAATATCAGTAGGTGGGACAAAGTGTGCGATAAGAACTTGCACATTCCTGAACAAGTGCTAGATGTTTTACCTACTACACAATTTCAATTTCACCCGAATCAGGATTGGTTGTTTGTTACTGCTGAAACCTTTAAATACCCTTTGATAATTACAGTTGCATACGGTTTTGGAAGTAAGAGGATGTGAATATTGAAAATGTTGTTGTTCCTCTCAGCACAGTTGTCAGGCGTACTCGTCATATCTATAGCAATTGGTATCACCTTGAAAAGTCCATGTCATTGGCAAGGAAAGGAGAAACAAGGACACAAGAAAGCAATTATGGATCAGCTAACTCATAAGTTTTTTTGAACCATCAACAAAGTTAGATATACTATTCCAATTCAATCATGTAGTCAGCAAGCTAGACAATCTTGATTTTGACAAACTTCATGTGAAAACTGGGGCTACACAAATAGCTGTTGAATTTAAGAGGGTTGCTCAGGCAATTGTTACAGGAGCTACTTCCCACTGTCCAAAAAGTATTGGTGCTTCCCTTGTGAATTATGCAGAGCAAGATTTAACAAAGCCAAGCTTGTGGAATCCATCTAGCCAGATTAAAGTTTACTCATATTTCACTTGGCATGACTAGCTTGTAGTTGCGTTCATTGTTAGCTTTTTTTCCTGTTGAGAAGTTTGCTGCTCCAATCATTGACCAAGGTTTTCCTCTCGGTAATCTTCCTTCAGCAGACATTAGGAAATCATTGACCAAGGTTGTCTTCTTTATATTCACTCCTTCACTTGTATTTTCAAATTTTGCCAAGATTGTTTCACTTGAAGATATGATATCATGGTGGTTTATGCCCTTTAACGTTGGACTTCCCTTCTTAATTGGAGGGATTCTCGGATGGAAACTAGTAAAATTACTAAAGCCTAATTTGCAAGTGGAAGGTCTTATTATTGATGCATGTTCATCAGACAATATGGGTAACATTCCTATTGTAATTATCCCTGCAATATGTGATGAGAAATGAGGACCATTTGGTGCACATAATGTTTGAAACAATAATGCAATCTCTTATGCAACTTTGTCTATGTCACTTGCTGGTATCTTACCCAAGGGTCTACATGTTGTTGATAATGTGAAACAACAAATAGGTCTTGAAGTTGATAGCAACGAAGAACCCCCTGATGTGGTAGACTACAATCCACTCACGTTAGTGTCAAAGGAAGGCCACTCTAGTGATTTTTCATGTTTCACCGGGTCCTTACACTTCAAATAGTGGGATCCAGGGGATGTTCTCTTGCTCATTGGAAAAGATCAATCTAAATTAGGGGTCACTTGGGTACATCAAACTAAGTCTTAGGAGGCTTGTCATAATCATAAACTTGAGGACAAGGTTGGTGTTGATGGGGTATGGAATGATACGTATAAACCTTTTGTTAGGAATATTCTAGATCTAGCAAGGCAATATGTTGCCAAGAGTCTGTTAGCTATTTTGTTATTTACCTTTTTCTTTAGCAAGTGCCAGGTGTCCTTTAGCCATGTGTTTTTGGGAAACAGAAAAATGATATAAGAAATGATATAAAAGAGTAGAAAGGCATTAATGAATTCAAGCATAAAATTATCCAAGTATTCCGGTCTATTTCTTTTAAGGAGGTTATCCTTTTCCTCCATGTCAAGGAATCGCCATCCTTATATCCATATCCTATCGGCGAGCCAATAAGATTTGATAAGCTTATCATGTGAGCTTATCATATCATGCATATTAGTTAAAATTTTATTCTATGGGAGGGATTGAGTTAGAAATAAGTACGGGCTTCTAACCCTCACCCCAACCTTCTCTCCCTGGACATTAGGGGTGTTCGCGGATTGGATTGGATCGGTTTTGAGCAAAAAAGTCATCCGATCCAATGATAAAAACAACATGCGGTTTGGATTGGATCGGTTTGCTTCCTTCAAAAAATCCAATCCGATCCAATCCAATCAAATGCGGTTTGGATTGGATTGGATTGGATAATTCGGTTTTTATCGATACATATTTACATAGTTATTTGCATCAAAGAACATCCAATATTTCGGTTCGATTTGGATTTGATCGAGTATTTAAATAGTCATATGAATTTGTTACTTATTTAAAATAAAAATTAATTTTAAAATTTTATATTGACATTTGACAATTTCTAATAAGTGTTTTAACGGGATATACATGAATTGATATACACTCTCATGCGTAAAGATATTTTACACTATCACCTAATTATAAATTGTTAAATCATTATAAATGTTTGATTATTATCCTAAATATATTAAAAGTCACTCATAACATGATTTATAATTGGTTAACAGTATAAAAATTTTTACACTAACATTACATTTACATACCAATTAAACTCTCTAATATAAGGACTAGATGATAACTTATAAAAATATAAAGACTAATAATTACTTTTATAATATAAAGATCAAATTATTTTCATTGAACTAAATAATTTCGGTTCGGTTTGGATTGGATCGGTTTTACATATAGGATCCGAAATCCGATCCAATCCAATGAAAAATTTCGGTTTTTTTCGGTTTGCGGTTATTTCGGTTTTCGGTTATTTCGGTTGTCGGTTTTTCGGTTCGGTTAGTGCGGTTGGCATTGGATTGGATCGGTTGATGAACACCCCTACTGGACATCATAGATTTGTTATTTCTTCCTCATTCACCCCCTATTTACCTCAAGCTTCTACCTTCTTCCTCATTCACCCCCTCACCTACCCCATGTTATTTTTCTTCTTCAGTATTGCACTTGCACACACGTACAAATGTCATCCTTTTCCTTTGTTTCACTTCAAAAACACCTTTATCTGGAGTTAGGGTTCATATTTTGCGAAAAAAGGTTTTTGTTTGCGGTGAGGATTCATATTTTGAGGATACAAGTCAAGAATGCCACTCTTCGATCCTTCGAGTTACTGAAAACTCAACTCTCTTCCTCATCTGAAAACCCCATTGTTCATGCTCCAAATTGATTTCAAGAATACATGCCACTATCGCACGATTTTTTTCACCATGTGATCTCTGGTTGAGTTGTTACTGATTTTGTTTTGGTGATGACACCCGAGCCTAGACCACTAGTTGGTGTTGAAGCCGAAGGACCAGTCCTTGTCGGCCATGCACACTTTGATTATGCATAAAACTACAATAAAAATAGTGCATATAATTACAACAAAGTGGATTAATGCATAAAAAATCAAAAATATACATTAAAAGTTAATTATATATATATATATATATATATATATATATATATATATATATTATTCTGATATAAGGGTAATTTTGTTATTTGTGAGGTCGTCGGAAAAGTCTACACATGAACTCAAAAAAATTTGGCACGAATTCTCAGGAATATTTTTGTGTTTATCGCCGGCTAAAGTCATTGGTACGTGTTCTGATATTACCGATGGCCCCGGTAACGATCTTTGTGTCCATTTATGACGGAAAAATGGTCGGTACAACGTTTGCGTTTCTGATGGTCTTTGTCGTTGGTATTGCATTCTTTTCCGATGAGCAAGAGCTGTCAGTATTGTGTTCATTTTCGACGGGCCCAAGTCGTCAGTTTTGTGTTCATTTGCGATGCGACGGGTCTAGGCAGTTGGTACGACTCTCTGAACCGTCTGTATGTTGCGCAATTCCAACAACCTCATGTCGTTAGTAGGGTTCCCCTTTTTCCGACAGGCTAGGCTGTCAATAAGGTCCATTTACATAGCTGCCAAACAAAACGCACTGGTGCAGAAAATGGATTCCACATCGGTTATTTTTGGCTTCTCCCATTGGTTTTCAAACTGATGTTGAAAAGACCGATGTTGTTTATTGTTACTTTTCACATCGGTTTTAAAACCGATATTTAAAGTACATTTTTAACAACGGTTTTCAAAATAATCGATGTGGAAAGCTCATTTGTCACATGGGTTTTATCCCATAACCTATTGGAAATATCACTTTCCCGATGTGGAAATTTAACTTTCCACACCGGTTTTCAAAAAACCGATGTGAAAATTTCACTTTCCACATCGGTTTTTTATTAACCCATGTGTAAAGTGAACTTTCCACATCGGTTTTTGAGTAACCGATGTGTAAAGTCTAATTTTTTTAAAAAACTATTTTTACATTTCTATCATTCCTTTCCCCTGTTTCAGTAATGCAGATCAATATCAGTATAACATATTCTAAATATTCTCAACACAATCACTTTTGTACAACAAAAACACACTAAATTAATATATAATGAATTTATTACGAACAATACATATGTACGTTCAATTACATTCAGACAACAAAGATAATTAGAAACCAAAAAGCTACATGATATATTATAGATTTCATATCAAAATACATATGATCAGTCAAAAGTACACTATAGCTAGTACATGATAAGTTTTTAAACTAACTACATATATACAAACTATGGTTGGTACACTTCAAGAAAGAAAGTTGACCAACGCCTCCTTATGTTGTTGATGTCGGAATCAGATAATGGAGTTGGATTGTTGAATATCTGCAAGTTTAACTGGACAAAAGATTATATCTTTTAAGTAATAAACTAACATAAAACATATAACGAATCTATAACTGTTACTTCTAATTGTTACCAATTAACATTTACCTCGTGCCATCTTTCAGTGATCCCGGAGGAGATAATTTCAAACATCCACTTCATCACATAGTATCCACATTCCCATGATCCACGTTGTATACGTGACTACGTACAAATGAAACCCAATTAGAATATGAGGAATTAAATAGAAATCAATAATTATACCCACTGCATTTGAAGCGTTTGAACTAATAAATATCTTACGCTAGGAATAATCCATCTGATAGCCCGACGCCTTTCACCATGCAACATGTGGTTTGCATTAATAGAACTATCATGACAAAATAAACATTAATTAAAGTAAATCTAATAGATTTCAGATAATTAAAACAACTGCATTACTGATTATAAAGTATTTTAATGCTTGCGTTTCGATGATCGTCTTCAGTTCATTCGCCAGCTTATTTCCAATTGAGCAGAAGAAGACCACGACGTTCATCCTAGGGTACAAGATCAACAGTTGCCAATGCTTGTTGTATTTGTGGAACAATTAGTGACTAAGTCATATATAGTTATAATTAAATAACCGGCACTTACTTATTGAGATAAGGCGCAAGATAGAATTGATGATCGTCTCGGGCAAGTATATCACGTATGGTGGTGACCGGGTCTTCTAATGCTAGGAGAACATCACCCTGAATGAACATGGGGTCAATGAACCTATAAAGGGCGAGGTTACCCTAATTAACTAACATACGATGCAGATACCTAATATATTGAAAAAACATGTTAATTATCATAGTATTTAAAATTTAATTACTTAACTTATAAATAAAATGTACTTACGTGCACTATAACGATAGGTGTGCAGAACTAGCCATTTCTTTATCGAGTACAATCTCCATAAGTTCCTTCTTTGGGATATACAGTTCGTCACGTGGACTGGCATCATGTTCCAACCTTACCAAAGCTGCGTCATTCTCCATGGTAACAACCTCTATAGCCAGAAGTTTAAAAACATCACCAGGTGCCCCTTTGTCGTTCCCCTAAACAACAAAGATATATATTAGTAATCACAGATAAGTTATTTCATTCGTAATTAATTAAATGGTCAAATGAATACCTTGGCAGGAGCAGACATCTCTGGTCTTCCTGGATCCGACCTTTTAGGCAGAATATCATTTCCAACATCCTATAACGAATAAAAATAAAGAATTATCTTTAAACAATAATAAATAATTTCAACTATGAATATAGAAAAACACAATTAACTGAATACCTCAAATGCAACAAGAAAGCTGACCAGTCTTCTTGGCCAGGGGATGAAGTTACCGGGGACCTGACCCACTGTTAGAACCTCCTCAGTGGGCACAGGGACTCGAGCATCAGCATCTCGAATAATCTCAACAACGACCCTCACCTGATCATCCGGTAATAAACGACGGTGTATGGTATTACCTAAGTTATTATTTGCCCTCCCCAATGCCACTAAACGGCGATCATGATGATCATCAACATACAGCTCACACCTATCAGGGTCGTCGTCATCATCATCATCATCATCATCATCATCATCACCATCATCATTTTCAGGCCGATGAGGAGGATCACATGAGCCCTTAGTGCTCACATGGACAGAGGGTTGGACACCGGCTGTCATCTGCTGGGACATAGAAGTCAATATTGCCATCTGCTGGGCAAACTGTTCGGCCATCTCCTATCTAAGCTCAGCTGCAATCTCCTGTTTTAGCCGTGCTCTATCTGCATCAACATCCCTGTGGCATTGGTGTGAAGATGAACCATGGTATTGGCGAATGCCGATGCCCCATCCAACACCAATGACACGGCCTGGGTGGTTTGGTTTACCGATGGCAGCAGCTAAGTTATCATCGCGTCCTCTAGGAACAAAGGTTCCTTGGGTTACCTGCTCGTCCAAGGCATCCTATAACATATAAAATATCAGGTCACATTACAAATCGGTAACAATCTTAAAATGACAATTACAATTCAAATTATACTTACAATCTTCTCAGCTACTTGGCAGGCCTCCTCAGATGTATATTGTCCCGTTTTTCTTTGTCGGGCCCTCTTCCATTTACGATGGCGTGGGGGTGGAGGTGGATCAACAACTTCTGGATGATTTTCAGCGTTAGGATCCGCCTGAGATGCTGCTTCCTGATGTGCTTTCTTTTCCTCTTCCACCATTATCTGACCAAGTTTTTTATATCCCCCACGAGACATGACATGGGGGTAGACATTCTTGCTTTGGTTTTCCTGCCCCTTTTTCCTGTTCTCCTGTTATAAATAGAAGACAATTAAATTACATAAGTAAATAAAATTAATGAAATTACATAAATTTAGAGACAAATCAAATAAGTTAACCTGAAAGCTGGGATCATGTAGGCTCTGAACAAAGCGATCCCACGTCGCCTGGTCAAGAAACGGGTACACCTCAAGTGGGTTCTTTTCACATGTTGGATTGAATACATAGTATCTGCCCAGGTCGACCTTAAAAGCCCTCCAACGCTCACCTGCATACTTTATCAAACGCTTCTTCAAATCCGTCATATCCGGTATGTCAAAGGTGAGCTACATTAACACCAAAAGAATCAACGAATTACTGTATGATATTAATAAAATTAAAATAAAGTAGATACAGACAAACACATGACGTAAAAGTATAGATACCAGAATACTCTCCCATATCCGATCCTTCACGTTCGCCGGTACATCTTTCCAATTATCAATAAGTATACTAGGCCTGCTTCTAGCAAGGGTCGCCACAAAACTGTTAAACTGCTCTGCCATTGGCCCAATAGGATTGAGGTTATTATCAAAGTCTATTCTTATCCTTTGATTTGAACCACGGTTGACAGTCAAATTCCTCATTCGTGTGGCACGTCTACCCTTTCTACCCTTAGACAGGGTCTCTGACCCGCTGCATGAATGAGGGATATCGTCAGGATCAGCCATGTATACCTGTTTAAACAAAAAAAAAACTTGTTAGTATGTCAGGATAAATATCAAACATAACTTATAAATATCGATCAACGTACGTAAACATAACTTATAAATATCAACGTAAACATATAATATGACTTTAAACATAACTCAAACTAAACTTATTTTGTGGTCAATTAGTAAAGTTCTCCTATAACCCTTCTTGGTGATCATTACGAGTAGCATGTACATCACCCCCTTCATTTTCCTCATTGAAATTAGGCACCCGTGTTGAGAAAGATGGAGTGTCAGAAATATCAAGAGTCGAATCTTGATTTCCCTCACTACCATTATACATGTTATTTCCCTGGAGAACCATTGACCACCTTCTGTTAGAAGGATCACGGATATAAAACACTTATTTTGCTTGGGATGCCATGATGAAAGGCTCTTCTTTATTACCTACCTTATTAAGGTCCACCAATTTGAATCCTAACTCATCGGTTTGCATACCATTGTTACTGTTGACCCACTGACATTTAAAAACAGGTACTCAAAACTTCGTGTAATCAACCTCCCATATCTCTTCAATGATTCCAAAGTATGAAACAGATGCCATAACAAGGTTTTTATCTTTCGAACTAGAGAAATGCATGGACTCGGCGACGACCATAACCCCACTGTTTTGTATAGTAATTTTGTCATCCTGGGAGTTAGTATAGAAGGAAAACTAATTGATATCGTACCCACTCCAGCATATGACATCAAAGTTAGGCCCTTGTGCTAGCCATTTTAATGTATCAGAAGTAATACCGTCCTTTGCAATTTTTTCTTTAAACCAGTTCAAGAAAGTCTTGTTATGCTTGTTCAAACACCATTTTTCATTCATTCTAGGGTAAGTTTCATTGATGATGCTTTTGTGCTCACATAAGTATGGTTCAACCTCATCAGTGTTATTCAATATATACAAATGTGCTTGAAGCACTTCCTCCCGATCCATGCTCTTAACAGTGATACCTCGTGTACCCTTACCATCATATCTTCCTTCGTGACGAGACTTTGGAAGCCCTACAGGTTTCGCTTCTGATATGTAGTATGTACAAAACTCAATAGCTTCTTCTGCAACATACCTTTCAACAATAGATGCTTCGGGACGTTGTGGATTCTTCATATATCCTTTCAAGATCTTCATGTATCGCTCAACCGGATACATCCACCTTAAATAAACGGGGCCGCACAATCTAATCTCCCTTACTAGATGAACAATCAAATGAACCATGATGTCAAAAAATGAAGGTGGAAAATACATCTCCAATTGACACAAGATAATGGCTACCTCATTTTCCAAGTCATCCAACTTTTTAGTGTCAATGACCTTGCTACATATAGCATTGAAGAATAAGCATAACCTAGTAATGGCATGTCTGACTTTTTTAGGCAATATGTCACGAATGGCCACCGGTAGTAGTTGTTGCATCAAGACATGACAATCATGAGACTTTAAGCCAACTAATTTGAGATCTTTCATTGAGCCAAGTCTTTTGATATTTGAAGAGTAACCCTGTGGCACTTTGACTCCCCGTAGACATTCACAGAAACCTCTTTTCTCTTTTTTTGATAAAGTATGACATGCTGGGGGCAAATAAGTCTTTTTATCCCCCACTTTATGTGGAGCTAACTGCTCTCGTATACCCATCGCAACTAGATCCAGACGAGCATTCACACCATCCTTTGTCTTACCTTGAATGTTGATAAGCGTTCCGATTAAACTGTCACACACATTTTTCTCCACATGCATCATATCAATACAATGTCTTACATCAAGCTTGCACCAGTATGGAAGATCAAAGAAGATCGACCTCTTCTTCTATATTTTCTTCTCGGTAGCCTTCTTCTGGGTCTTCCCATAGATAACATTAGTGTTGTTCACCCTTTCATAAACTTGCTCTCCAGTCAAGGCCACCGGAGCAATTTCATTCTCAGGAAGTCCATTGAAAACTTTTCTCAATCTACGATACGTCGGAGAAATCTCCGATGCCCAAGGTAAACTGTCTTCCTTCCATGTTGCAGTTGATGGTAACATGTGCCTTCTTCACATATTGGACATGCTTTATGCCCCTTAACACTATACCCACATAGGTTCTCGTATGCTGGAAAGCCATTGATGGTGCAAAATAACATGGCACGCAATCTGAATGTCTCACGGCAATACCCGTCGATCACATCAACGCCTTCATCCCACAACATTCTCAAGTCTTCAATCAAGGGACTCAGATAAACATCAATATCATTTCCTGACTGTTTATGACCCGAAATCATCATACTTAACATAATGTATTTGCACTTCATGCACAACCAAGGAGGCAGGTTGTAAATTACCAGGATAACAGGCCATGAACTATGAATACTACTTAAGTTTCCATATGGATTCATTCCATCGGTAGCAAGTCCAAGCCTGAGGTTTCTGGGCTCATTGCCGAAATCCGGAAACAAACTATCAATTATCTTCCATTGCAAAGAATCGGCCGGATGGCGAAGCTGTCCATCACACTTCCTCTCATCTGCATGCCATCTAATGTTCTTTGCATCGTTGACATTAGCAAACAATCTCTTGAACCACGGAATCACGGGAAGATACCATAACACCTTCGCAGGAGGTCCTTTGGTGACCACATCACAACTAGAATCACCATCCTTCACTTTGTAGCGTGATACCCCACACCTGGGGCACTCGTGCATCTCTTCAAACTCTTTCCTGTACAATATGCAATAATTGTGGCAAACGTGTATTTTCTTATACTCCATACCCATCGGACACAATATCTTCTTCGCCTCATAGTTTCGAGATGGCAATGTGTTGCCTTCTGGAAGCATGTCTTTCAACAACTCAAGCAATTCGGTAAAGCTTTTATCGCTCCACCCATTTCTCGCCTTCACATTGAACAATCTTAACACCGCTGACAATCGTGTGAAATTAGTGCACCCCGGATACAAAGCCACTTCCGCATCACTGCACAAAGTATCATACACATGTGCGCGCTGAAAAGACTCTTGCCCAACATCACGGATCATGTCCTCTAGTCCATCGTCCATTTCCAAGTCATCAACTTCCTCTCTATCCGACACCCTCGGCCTGTCTAACGATTCACCATGACATATCCATGTTGTATAACTCTTGCAAATCCCCTCACAAATAAGATGATCACATATCTCCTTTACTTCTAGTCATCTCTCATTCAAACAGTTAACATAAGGACAATAAAACCTTCCGTTACCACTATCAGGAGCATTTGTTTTTGTAAATTGTAGAAAATCTTCCACTCCATTCTCATACTCATCACTTGTCCGTCTAGCATTCATCCAACCGCGACCCATGACTAAACCAATAACTTCGTACTTAGTCCAACATATTCATTAACCACTTCTTATGACAGGTATGGCCCTATCCCATTCGAGAAGAAACTTTTTCAACATTCGGTTATCAGTTAGTCCTTAACTCTCATGCTTATAGTCGACGAAATTTCGACAGCATTTCCCTTCGGTCTCCGACGTACACGACTTGAACGCGATGACATCCACCACGATAAAGTATGCACCCGGAGAACGAAAGGAAATGTATCAATCCGAACTTTCATCAAGTATATATCATTAGAATCAATGAATAAATATTTTAACTGAATGAAGAAAAAGTTTTTTCCCAAACCGTCCAACTTTGGACAATTCAAGATCCAACACAATGAGCAGTACATTAAGTACATACACGTGTGCTCATTAGTATTGCATCTCAAACGGGAAACTAAGGCTTTATTAATTATTATGGGAATATTCTCGGATCAAATAAATTTTCAAGCAAATACATTAAAACTCCAATGAAATCTTTTCATTCAAAACGATGAAAATCAAACCTTACTTTGTAATTTTCCAATGCAAAGCGGTTATCTTTTGGTATAACTCCTTTATTGTATTTTCCTGTCAGCACACCACATGCAAAACATTACCAGTAAAATAAAATTAAAACCAAAACAGAATGAATAATTTAAATAACAAATAAAATGTTTACGCACACATTATGTCTAACATTTTTTTAGTATACCAGTAAAATTTTATGATAAGGATAATAGGGATACACCAGCCCAAAGCACTACACAGAGAGACAAGAGTTAAATGGTTGCATCCAAATATAAGAAATCAAAGCCTAATAAGCAACAAACAACAGCAAACCAAAGTGAAATGTTCCACAAAACTTGTTACAAAGTAAACCCACATCATACAGAAAATACACCATGACAAGTGGAAACCACTAGGTAATATATCAACAAAATAGAGGATGTATTCACAGTAATAAGCCTAAAAAGCAAAGTGGATTCAAACACCAGCTGGACTAATTAATTAATTGATTTTGGCATCAACTTCAATTTTAGCGGTTTCACTCACAACTGTCCAATAATTTTTCCTAGGTGAGCTATGATCTTTCACTCTTACAGTCTCTAAACTAGTCTTGTCATGGTATATACCATTTATATAATCTGCAGGTACTAGTTATATATGGAAAAATAGGCAAGTAACTTTACCATGTCCTTAGACCCTGCACCTCTTTGATTTAAAAGTAATTTTGTACATAGAAAAAAACTGCTACAACCCATCATTCAAAGTAACAACACTTTCAAGGAGAACAAAGCAAATATATCTTTTGTCTAATTAAAGCTCTTACTTTGTTGACATTATATTGTACAAATGAGAATGAGTTAGCAAACTAGTATGAACTTATTATACACGTTAATGATAAGGGATTAAAGGCAATTTCCTAATGATATCATCCACCCTAATGATATGTATTTTGAACATCTTGCCAAGGAGTTATGACTTCTGGTTTTATCAAACAACACAGATAATTTAAAGATCATCTCAAGGAAGAAAATTATTCAATGCTTATGTGCCTGCTACACGAGTAAACATGAACAGAGAGGTAAGTAGTTCGTTAACCACTAACTACCACCTGAAAACATTATACAGCCACTATAGAAAATGAAGAAATAAGCTTACACAATAAAACCATCAAAGAATCAATCCAAGTATAGGGCGACGCAAGTGTAAAGGGAAGGATGTTACAACAATTCATAATGCTGCAACACTTGGTTTATTGGTTTAGTTTTACTTTTTTCTATTTGTTATGACTCTTATATTTTTTAGGGAAAACTGGTTATTTTACCTTTACTTTGATATGCTTGTTGATCTGGCAACAGGGGATGAAAGTTTGTTACAACTTTCCCTTTGATGCATTTTTGTAACCATCAGATGCTATAAGCTTAGGCCCATGGCCATAATGGAATATACAGAATCATTACAAACAAACTTCTCTCTCTAAACACTCTCTACTCTCTAAACTTTTCCTGTGTTCGTCAGAGGTTATTATCAAATTAACTTCCCTATACATTGGACTCAGAATACTCGGAGATTAGCTCCCAGAAATCCAAAGTGCTATCTCAAAGGATGGGATCAATATCTCCAAAATAAAGAGCAGATATGCACAACACCTTTTAAAGTGATACATACAAACATTCATCTTAACAACTTCAACAACCAGTTGCCTTTGAACCTCTGTTTTCCGGTTGGAGTAAGACTACATGAGCAATCTTTAGATGAAAAAAATGAAAAGATATTTATTCTCAATTCAATAAAGTACATCCTAATCTTGATCTATTAAATAATTTTAAAAATAAATACATTCTTACATTTTTATGTTAGAGATAAATTTATTTTGAATTAACTTATTTTCTTTCCACCAAACCAATTTACCCCTGTAAGAGTGTCACCCCTTTATTATTACTATTTTTATTTGAGTCCATCATTAATTTTTTTTCAATGAATAAAAAAAACTATATATTGAATCATTAAAATAAAAATGAAGCTCGTGTTCTAAAAATAATACCTTGAATCTAGAGACTGGAACCTGATTGCTCTATTTTGGACAAAGAAAAATACCAACAAGGAAAGGAATTGTAGTATCAGCAGAACAGATAAGGAAAAAAAATACATGCATTGAGAAAGGGGTCCATCCTCAATGAACTTACCAGCAAGGCACTAACATACTCATGACAGAGCCTAGACATGCAGTTGTACATGGATGCAGTTCACCATTAGCCTCACAACAACCAGGTTTTCACAGACACAAAATCAAAAATCTAAAAAATCTTAAGAATCTGAAAAAAAAAATCATAGATGTTAGGTTTTCGTTCAAACCTTGTTGAGGCGTAACTCAGTATTGAAGAACAAAATCACAGAGGAAGAAATGAAATCTCAGGCAGATTTGCAGACTTAGAAACGAAATAGAAGAGGAAGCTAAGTCAAAAGAGAAGAAGAAGACGAATACCTGGCACAAATGGAAGAGGAAAACGCGAGTGGAAGAAGAAGAAGAATACCTGGAGCAAATGGAAATCGTGAGTGGAAATCCAACACAAAACGAGGGAGGGAATGAAAAACAAAGGAATGCTCTGTTCTTAATAGCAAGCACAGAAGGTTGTTGGCGGTGAAGCAACCAAACGTGATTTCTGCTCGTAGTTCCTCTCTCCTTAGTGTGCTCGTGAGTGTGAAGGCTTTGATGCTACCGAGAAAGCTCTATTTTCTCAAAAAACTGTCTTAGGGTAGAATAGAGAGTAACCTGATCCATATAGCCAAACAAGCTAGAGTTCATCTATTTTTAGCCTTCGTCGGCATGAACCAAGAGAACTTGAACTAGCTAAAAACCAAATCCTCATTTTCCTCTAATTAAATAGCTGATATTATCTACGCAAAAAAAGGTTCCAGTTCCTGCTCGTATATGGAAGAGCAGAGCCAAAACAAAGGAAAAGGGCGCGTGACAGATGGAGGGAATAAAATAGAAACAAAAAGTAGGGTTTTGTCAAATATTACACATCGGTTATTGAAAAACCGATGTGGTTAGTAATATTTCACATCGGTTCTGTTATAACCGATGTAGAAACTTACGATTTAATTTAAAATTTCATTTTTTTTAATTTATTGCATCGGTTATCTAAAAACCGATGTGGTTAATTTATATTAGACATCGGTTCAACTGGAACCGATGTGGAAAGATAAAATTTTAAATTATAATTTTTTTTTAATTTTATAGATCGGTTATCATAAAACCGAAGTGGTTAATCTATATATTACACATCGGTTCAAAAAGATCCGATGTCAAAAGATAAAAATTTAAAATTTAATTTTTTTTTGTTTTAATTTTAAACATCAGTTAAAATATAGCCGATGTGGAAAATATTTACACATCGGTTAATTTTTAAACCGATGTGGAATTCTTTGCTTTTAATTTCAAAAATGCCACCGCCTCGTTTTACACATCGTTTTTTGGGAAACCGATGTAGAATCTCCGATGTTAAATGCATATTTTACACTAGTGATGCCTCATATTGCACACATCCTCATCCTATCATTTTTGTCAAACTCTCGTATCCCTCTCTTCTTCCAACGATCACTGCCCACGCCATGCCGATGCCCAACCACTGCGACGCCTATGCAGTTTGCATCGCCATCCCTCTATATATATCTCTCTCTCCATCTCTTTTCTTCTCCTTCGATTATCTCTTTCCCATTTGTTTCCCCCTCATTCGGATCTCTCGGCCCTCCGGCCGCCCACCGCCCACCTACAAAAAAAATATATATTTTAACAACCAACGACCAAACTTTTAGTAACCACACTTAATCGGTCTCGAAATATGAAATTTGGTCGCTAAATATGAAAATTTGGTCGCTAAATTAGTCGCTTAATGGTTTAGCGACCACTAATCGGTTTAGCGACTAGGCAATCTGCTACCATGTTTGGTGGTCACTATATGTTTTAGTGATCGAATTTCCATATTTAGCGATTGAATTTGGTGGTCGTTAAATACCTTTTTTTTTGTAGTGCCATCACCCAACCCACCCCTTCAGCTGCCCACCACCCACCCATCGCAGCAACTGCCCCCCACCACCAGAGGTTACACAATCTTTTATTTGATATTTTGGATATGTTTTTGTTATTTGATATTTTTGGTTATTTGAATTTTTTAATCTGATATTTTTCTTATTTTTATTGTATTTCAGCAACTAGTTCCGGTCGCCCACTGTCACTTACCAGAAATTCAGTAATGGAACATTGTAATTAATTATATGGTATATAGTTTAAGTTGAAATATTAAGGATTTTATGAGGAATAAAATGTAAGCACCCAAATGACATTGTATTCCTTCCTAATAATTCACCTGGTTTTATTAAAGGTCTATTAGGGTTAAATAATACATGGAGTGGAAGAGTATGTGAGACAAGTGTTTAAGTGCATTAGGAACAAACGGAAGAGACAAAAGGAAACGACAAAAGGAAAATAAAGAAAGTAGTGAACGTATATATGCCATGTGTCAATGAGTGGTGGAGTGAATGCGACAAGTGTAAGGACAAGCATCATGATAAGAATGAGGTCATTTCATAATAAGGAGAAAGACCTAGGAGTAATCCCAAGAGGAGGGGATAAAATAAAATAAAAACATAACTTACACTATGGTCAGGTTTAGATCAATATCCCTTCATTATGATTATCATAAGTGGCAAGTACATCGTCCACTATATTTTTCTCAATGAAAGTAGGCATTCGTGATGAGAAAGAAGGAGTCTCAGGTATATCAAGAGTTGAATCTTGATTTTCATCGCTACCATTATGCATGCTTTTTCCTTTGGAGAACCACTGACCACCTTTTGTTAGAAGGATCATTGATATAAAATACTTCTTTTGCTTGGGAAGCCATGATGAAAGGCTCTTCCGTAGGACCAACCTTGTTAAGATCTACCAATGTAAATCCTAATTCATTGGTTGGTACACCACTTTTATGGTCAACCCACTTACATTTAAAAACTGCTACTGTAAATTTAGTGTAAACGACCTCCCAAATTTCTTCAATGACCTCCCAAATTTGAACATCGTACTTGTACTCTCACTTACATCTTATCTTCTTCATATACACATATTTCAAAAATACATAAAAAATCAAAGGGGCATCATATGGTGTCCCAATTTTGATGTTTAAGGAACAATTTCTTTAACAAAACCATCCAGCATGCTATTGGAGATTCCTATTACCTTAAATCTTATGCACTACATAAAAGCTTAAAACATCTTCTGTTTCCTTTTACAACCATCATATCAAACAAAAATATACTCACACGTTTTACATATAAACACCCAAATCCACACAATTCAATAATAAACCTAGGAAAAAAAAAAAGAATGGCAACACATTATGCATAAAGACTTAATAAGTTTGTTCAGGTATTACTATTCAGTAGGAAACTACTCATCTAAAATCCATTGTACCGAAATCAACAAAGTAGGAAAAAATGGTTCAACAACTTGAAATGGTTCAAAGAGGAATTCCTTGGAAATGGTTCTAACTACTTGTCTCCTTCACATCTTCTACTGGTTTCCCTTTGAGAACAAAAATGGTTCAACAACTTGTCTTTGACGTGACCTTGTGTGGCTGAAAGGATATGGTTAGGGTGCGGAACAAAAAGGGACAAAATGTAACAAAAAGGTTCAAAGGCATTACTTACCTCGGTTGTGTAGGAACCACAATCCTTCTCAACCCAAAAATGAATATGTTTCTGTAAAACCCAAAAATGTGAGAGTTTGAGGGAAATGAGAGAAATGAGAAATGCAAGAAAGAGGGAATACCGAAATGGTTAAGGCATTACTTACCTCGCGATTAAGAGAGAGATGAGGACGGTGGAGGATGGTGGCAAAGGCGACGGTGACTTTGCAGAGAAGGGGGAAGAAAAGGGGGTTGCAACGAAGAAGTGGTTAGGGCCCGGGAGTGAGACTTATGTTTGTGAGAGTTATGTTAACGTTATAATGACATGTAACATCGGTTGCTTGGCCAATCGTTGTTACATGTCACTTGTAACGTCGGCTGTGTCACAACTGCTATTACAAGTTTTTCCCTCCAACCCAGTTTTTTAAGAATTGATCACTTGTAATGTGGGTTGTGTCACAACCGCTGTTATAAGTCACTTGTAACATCGATTATCATACAACCGCCGTTACAAGTATTTTAAATGAACCAGATATTTATGATATTGCCACCACCTCTTTTGTAACATCGGTTTTAAACTAACCGATGTTAAATCCAGTCGTGACAGACATATTTTCTACTAGTGTTTGCAAAACAATCTAAAGTTCAGGGGATTATTTGCAAATTGAATCTCCAATATATAAACCCCAAAATGAGAATTCACTCTGATTTTCACTCGTTTTCACTCCACCTTCACGACACTCTCTCTCCCTCCCACTCTCTCATTTTCTCTCAAACATTCTAAGAGATTCATCTATTCTCCACGCCACACAGCTATATATCCCTAACAACAACCCAAGAACTTCAAAATTTCATTAATTACAATATCTAGACTCTCTTTTATCTCTTGGCAGTGACACCATCATAAGGGGATCGTCATAATTTTCATTTCTCTCTTCAAAAACTTGATCTACATCTAGGTGAACAAGGGTAAGAATCTATTTCCTAGTGTCCATTCCTCTAGTTCCAACTACATGCATGTCCATTCCCTTGAGACTTTCTTCATGCATGTGAATGAATCTTCTTCTAATTCTTTGATCCATCATAAAGGAGTCATCTTGGAGCACAAAGGAGTAACCTTGAATGATAAAGTGGAAGCTTGGAGCTTGAAAGGAAGTGGAGAACATGGTTTAGCTAATTGGGATAAGAGGTGGGGGGATATCCTCTCTATAGTCTTGGTTAGAGCCATATATGTATGTTGTTTAGGGTTGTTTAAAGGTGTGCTCTCTGTACTTGGATGAAAACTCTATTTCATGTTTGTGTTTGAGGGGTCTAGAACCCTTGCATGTTGATTTTGTGGCTTGTGGTTGATGCTTGAATGAAATGGTTGAAGTTGTTGTATGTTTGTGTTGAAAATAAAATCCGAAACCTGACCTTCGTGTGGTTTTTTGTGAATAACTTGTCGTAAAAACTCGTTTTGAAAATCTGAACATAGGTTTGAAAATAGGCCTTTGGGGGCTTGAATTTAGACATATTGTTTGTGTTTTTTGGATAAGATCTGAGGGGTCAAATAAATTTTTAAAGTTAAGATACCCTGCCTGCAAAAAATATGTTTTTAGAATTATAGAGGTTCGGTTTTTGAATTTTCTAGAATCATGTATTATTTTCCTGGAATATATAATTGTTTATTTGGAAAGTGGGTTTCAAAAGCTTTAACTTGATATATAATTTGGATCAGTTTTATTGGGTCAAAATATTATCAAAGGACCATTTTACGGACGCGAAAATAAGAACATAATTGGTTGCATGGTGATTTTAAATATGATTTTGTGGGGGCATAAGCCTTTATAAAATTTTCTGGGCGACTCCTAAAGTAAATCTAAAGTTTGGTTGAAGTTTTGGAACTGTACACTTCTCCACTAGAGTTGGAAACTGATTAAGCTCAAATGGAAGCATAACCCATTTCAGCTCGGGCCTCAATCCGTCTTCAAACTTACTACAAACCCATTCTTAATCCGGATGGACTTTGTAGTGATGGGAAAACTTGAGTAACGCCTCAAATCTTGTGGCGTACACACCCACTGACATGTTTCCATGGTGCAGACTCATAAACTTTATCTCCTTCCCTGCCTAACGCTTTTGGGAAAAAATTTCTCTAGGAAGCATTCCCGGAATAGTTCCCACGTCACCACTTGTCCTTCTTCCTCTAGCAATCTTTGCTTGTTCCTCCACCAAACTTCTGCTGCTCCAACCAGCATGAAAGCAACATAAGTTATTTCCTGTCTTCTCGATAGTTCATGGCCATAAAGATCTTCTCAACTTCTTGCAGTCGTTTGAGTTCTCTCAGTGAAACTGTAGAGGATTGCCTTTCATGAAGGAATTTAGACCACTCTCGATAATCTCCTCTTCTCTAACAGTATTTAACAGTTGCTGCCTTTCTTCCTTTTTCTCTTCCCTTTCTTCAGATTCAGAATCAAATTATGATGAATTACGGATGGAAAAGAGAGAACCGAATGAGTCAAGAGCTTAAAGAAAATAGGAAGAATATTGGAATAATCCAGAGGATTTATGTAATACCTACTTTCAATTAAGTCTCTTGATCACTTTAAAAGAATAGACCTTTTGAAATAGCTTCATTTTTAAGGCATTTAGACCAATTAAAAAGGGATATCTCTCTAAGTATTTATCAACTAAACCGGGAAGAACCTTGAGTATTGTTAACAAAGCATAGGATGAAAAAAAAAACTTATATACAACATTCAAACGTTTACATATCAAAAATATAGTTCTAGACTTTTATACATAGCTCCCAAAATAGTCCTTCCCTAGGTACACAATAACATGCGACCCAAAACTAAGTACGCATGGACAAAATTCATATAAGAGACAAAGTTGCATGCTCAACTTTGTCCACTAGGCTGGGAACTACTAACATCTGCACCTGGAATGGTTACATAAAAAAATGTGAGAAATACATCTCAATATATAGCATAAATTCACAAAATAGTTTGGCCATTCCAATCCTTAAATCATATTAACTAATAAGTAAATATTTCACATAAATTGAAACTTATAATCAACAATTTAAGAATCACATCCTAACGATTGTTTCATTCTTATATGGGCAGCATACGACTTTCCCCTGGGCAGCATTCAACTTACCCTTGCCCTGCTTATCACTTTAGGGCAGCATACAACTTACCCATAAATTTTCCGTGGCTTAGGGTAACATGCAACTTACCCTTACTCTGCTTATCACTTTAGGCCAGCATACAACTTACCCATATATTCTATGTGGCTTAGGGAAGCATGCAACTTACCCTTACTCTGCTTATCACTTTAGGACAACATACAACTTATCGATATATTCTGTGGTTTAAGGCAGCATGCAACTTACCCTTCTTTGCACAAAACATGGAGCAAAATACAACTCACCCCCTAGTCTTTATCATTTTAGGGTAGCATACCACTTACCCTATATTACTCAAGTTATGGAACAACATACAACTTGACCTCATTTAGTTAACCATATTTCTCAATGAAATGCTTATATGTACAACTATCAAAGGCAAGAAACTAAATCATGACTTATAGCATTAGTGTCTAACATGCCATATGCCTCTGATTTTTCCAAAATCATGCATCAATAATCAAGTTTTGTAAGGTTCAACAAGAACACTAAGAACAATGATGCATACTTATGAACATACATTTACTATTCTTTATTGTCTTCTTAAAATAGACCACTGCAGTACCAAAACCCAATTTTCCAGAGACTTGAATCAGCATTTAAACACTCAAGAATGTTGGAACCAAAGTGGTTTTGGATTTAATAATCTCTAAGTTTTGATGTTAGCAAAAGGATTAAATTTGCTTGGCAAAGTGTTAGTTGAGATCTAGCAAGTGAGTTCAGTTTATGCAGGAAGATTCAAAATAATACAAGGTATACATTGCTTGGACTCGTACAAAGAATTACCCGTCCAAAGGTTATTTAAACTGTTTATAATTTAATTGATAAAGTAGACTTATTTTCTGAAGTGGATTAGGCTATAAATGAATAAATAACTTCTTAGGTATAGCAAGTCCAAAGACTTGAAAATAAGTGCGTCCATCTTGCCACGTCAGTAGACGGAAGTACTAAAACACAAAGTAACCTAGTAGACGAGTGGTCGCGCTGTCGCACACGCGCCAAAAAGCGAGCGGTTTGTAAAAATGTAGTTTAGCACGACAACTCGGATATCGTCTCACAAGGACTCTTAGGTTGTTGTTAACAGAAAATCAGTTTTGGGAGGGGGGGGGGGGGTGGGTGGGTGGGGTTGGATTGAATTAAAATAAAGAAACAAAACAGAAACAGAGCAATAAAAACAAAGCAGGTTAAAGAGATTATCAAATAAGCTAAAGACGATTAACCTACTATTCTCGGTTTCCCAACTATCATCGATTCATGTAAATTCCAAGCCCTAAGCAGATTCTAATCCCCTTTCGGTTGTAGCAACAATTAACAAGAGAAATCACTACTACAGATATATGTTCCTAATTCCCGAATTAAGCAAACGGGGTGAAGTACTCATGAACTAAGCGAACATGAATGAACACACGCGAATTAAGCAAACGCGATTTGATATAGGAACATAACATCACCGAAATAAATCAACACAACACTATACACTCCTGAATTAAGCAAACAGAAATATATAGCATAGCATTGAAAAGGGAAAAGCAAACAAAACATGAATTACATAACCTCAAGTGTGATGGAAATCAATTACAGTAGACTAATCCAAGGAGACTAGCTCTCCATTACCAAGGAAAAACAAAGCATTAAACCTAATTCGTAGCAGTCCTATTCTAAAAGAAAAGAAGATAAACTACTACTAACTCCAATCTGCCATAGAACAGCAATTTATATCTGTGAGTTCTGCGCGAGCTCGCGAGGCGAACACTGTCTCGCGACGGGAATATTATGAAGAGTCTGCAACGTTTGGTCTTCTCGCGAGGCGAAGTACGGCTCGCGTGGAGAGGAATGGAAGAGTCATGGCTTCTGGTCTTCAGTCTCGCGAGGCGAGACATGGATTCGCGAGGCGACACAGAAAGGTTTGCAATTTCTGGCACAGTCACGCCTCAGGTTCGCGAGGCGAATGCCTTCTCGCGGGGCGGAAAACTCCAGAATTGCTTCTTTTTATTACCTGAAAACAGTAAATAGCTGTAAGTACTTTATTTGACTCTAAATTAACCTAAAAATACTCTAGAGACTCAAAATGCTGCTTAAAGACAATCAAGTCTAATTTGGGCGAAAATGATATATAATTAGCACAAAACCACAGTCATACTAGCCATAAAACTAGATGAGCCAGAGGCTGATCAAAATACCCCAAACTTAAACTTTGCTTGTCCCCAAGCAAACCAAAACTCAAAAAGACTCAAGACAGAGCAAGCTTAAAAGATTTAATCAAATTCGCACAAATTTCATGCATTTTCAACAAAACAGATTTTTCCTTAGTGATTCCCCCCTTTCAAACAAAGCAATCCCCACATGCATTCACTCTAAACAATTGAGAATTTCATCATTCAAACAATCATTAATCTAAGCAGGGGATCCAAGTTACATACAAAAGGGAGATCACCAAATTCAAACAATCGCCTTCCTCACAAGGGCATTTAGTGTTTCACTCAATCGCTCAGTTTTTGTCTAGGCTATCAACAATTCACTCAATTTCACTTTTAAGAGCACTTCCCATGAATTTGATTTTCATCTCAAAATGGTTCCCACAGAAAACATGCATGCAACATCAAAAGGTCTTTTATGGGTTATAATGGGGCCTGGCTAAGGTTAGGATATACAAAGGTACTGGGCTTTAGTCCCTAGGAACTAAGAGAGCATGAGCATTTTGATACATTGAATTTCCACTCAAGTTCCTTTTTCCAATTTTGTTTGTGCTTTTGCCTTGGGTGACTACAGCCTATTCCTTCAAATAGCCTTTTTGAAATTTTTGCCTTTTTTTATTTTTTTTATTTTTTTTCTCTTTCTCTTTTTTTTTTAGGCTCCAACCTTTTTATTATATTTTTTTTCTTTTTCTCACCCCAGAATAACATGTCACATCCTTGTGGCCACCCCAAACTTAGTTTCTTGCAACCATTCTCTTGCTAAGATTCCATGCTCTCCTAATCCTAAGATCGGGTTAACATGGTTTTTTCCAGATTTTGGCTCATAACATAGGTTATCAAGAATTAACAGGCTAATTAGGCTCAAAGAGGCTAACTAAGGAACATGCATTACGGGCTGGTTCAATTTAGGTTAAGTGGTTATTTACAAAGAAAATGCCTAAATCATTTGATGCAAACACATAAACATGCAAACCATAAAGAGACTCAAGCAAATTCGGGAAAGTGCAACTTGAAAGTGATTCTCGCAATCAAAAACATGTTGGAGGCTCAAATCCTCACCTGGACATTTTTGCAAATTGTTTGACCGAGATTCTATCCCTAGTGTGTGCTTCCGATCACCCCAAACTTATCATAAATCATGCCATCACAACAAAATATCTCAAAGTTCAATTTTCAATCACATGGGGATCAAATTTTCAAATTCCAAAACCTAGGGGGAATCATCAACATAAATCATGCAATCCATCTATACCAAATCAATCAAAATCAATCAAACTTGCCGACACAAGACTCAACACACATACTCCTGATCTTCTCAAATTATTCAGGAGCTAAAGAGAACAAAACAAAAATAAAGCAAGGATAATTAAAAAGGAAAGGGTTCAGAGAAAACTCATGGAGGTGGTTCCACCAGGATCCCACTGTCTGTGATACAGTGGCCAAGGAATGCCCAAATTGCAGTATGATCCTCCCGGATCCCATGGCATGCAGCATAAAGCCCACGTGATAGACAAGGGACGGAAGCTTGTTCCATGGTCCCCTAACTTGCAGCTTTGAT
The DNA here is from genome assembly GCA_030762895.1 of Sophora flavescens. Classification (NCBI taxonomy): domain Eukaryota; kingdom Viridiplantae; phylum Streptophyta; class Magnoliopsida; order Fabales; family Fabaceae; genus Sophora; species Sophora flavescens. The sequence goes on along the minus strand of CM061064.1, from coordinate 89,332,530 downwards.
CTGGGAGTGGGTGCTTGACAATCATGGTGACTCCGCCAAGTGCGGCGGACTTCTCACTCCCTCTTGGGTCAAGGTCGATCTCTTTCTCAATAAAGTCCTCCCAATAAAATCGGGGTTCAACCTCTTAGACTGGCCATGGTGCAAAATCCAGAGGCTTAAACTCCATCACCGGTGGTTCCACAGGGGGAGGTGGCAAATAGGTGGAGAAGGTTTCTGGTGCTGCTTCATCTTCTGCACGTTCTTCATTCACTGCGCTAACAGATCCATCACCTGCTAAACCTGCAGAAATCTCAGCACACACCACACAAAGGTTAGTGTTACTAGAGTCAGTACATATAGTACAATAAACTGAATCAGTAAAAGCCTGAATGTCTGGAAATTCAGCACACAGTTCATCCATCCCATCACTTTCAACACATGCATCTAATTCCAAAGGTTCTTCATTATCCTCAAGCATGGTGAAGCAGATGTCCTCCTGATCCTCATTTTCTATGTTTCCTGAAAAGAATGAGCTTTCAAAACATGCTATACATGAAGCAGTGTCAGTACAATCAGCACATGAATTATAATAGATAGAATCAGGGGAAGTATGAATATCTGGAGATTCAACGCACAGTTCATCAACAGAAGTTTTCTTGACATCATTATCAAAATTATCCTCAGAAGTATTGTCAAGAATAACTGCTTGTGAATCTGTATGTTCTTCAAGGGAATGTGGAGTTTGCAGTGTAGCATTTTGAGTGGCAAAGTCTCGCTGACTTGCTTCCATCATCTGTTGAAATTCGAGATTATTTGCTTCCAATTTTGCAGTTATCTGTGCAGACATTTGCTTGAACAGGTCCTCTAGTGAAGGTCCAGAAGGTGTAGAGGTGGTCACTTGAGGAGAGTTCTGTGGTGGTGCCAGTGGTAACATCAGTTGTGAGTCCCCATACCAAGGGTTTGGATGGTTTCCCCAGCTGGGGTGGTACTCATCAGTGGAGAGGCCAGGAACGCTGTACCTGTATGTTGTACCTGATTGATGCAGCTCTGAAGGCAGGAAAATATTTCAACAAGAAGACTTCCTTCAAATCAAACCAGGTTGAGATGGAATTCGGCTCGAGACAATAAACCAATCCTTCGCAGAACCTTCTAGTGAGAATGGGAAGGCTCTCATCTTGATGTGGTCTTCTGTCATTCCTGCAGGTGGCAGCATTGTAGAACAAGCAATCTGGAATTCCCTCAGATGCTCCTGCGAATTCTCACCTGTAAAACCACTAAACCTTGGCAACCGATGTATTAAACCAGGAGAGTTAGGATAATATATACATGGTGGTGGCTTATAATCAACATTAGGCAAATACCCATACATGTAATTATCCATGGGAAGCACTAGATTCACAACCAGACAAAGCAGCCAAAACTAATTCAGTAATGCAAAAGTTTTTTTTTTAATGTAATTTTCTGTTAATAACAACAAGAGTCCCCGACAATGGCGCCAATTTTTGGTCGCGCTGTCGCACACGCGCCAAAAAGCGAGCGGTTTGTAAAAATGTAGTTTAGCGCGATAACTCGGATATCGTCTCACAAGGACTCTTAGGTTGTTGTTAACAGAAAATCAGTTTTGAGGGGGGGGGGGGGGGGGGGGGGTTGGATTGAATTAAAATAAAGAAACAAAACAGAAACAGAGCAATAAAAACAAAGCAGTTTAAAGAGATTATCAAATAAGCTAAAGACGATTAACCTACTGTTCTCGGTTTCCCAACTATCATCGATTCATGTAAATTCCAAGCCCTAAGCAGATTCTAATCCCCTTTCGGTTGTAGCAATAATTAACAAGCGAAATCACTACTACAGATATATGTTCCTAATTACCGAATTAAGCAAACAGGGTGAAGTACTCATGAACTAAGCGACCATGAATGAACACACGCGAATTAAGCAAACGCGATTTGATATAGGAACATAACATCACCGAAATAAATCAACACAACACTATACACTCCTGAATTAAGCAAACAGAAATATATAGCATAGCATTGAAAAGGGAAAAGCAGACAAAACAGGAATTACATAACCTCAAGTGTGATGGAAATCGATTACAGCAGACTAATCCAAGGAGACCAGCTCTCCATTACCAAGGAAAAACAAAGCATTAAACCTAATTCGTAGCAGGCCTATTCTAAAAGAAAAGAAGATAAACTACTACTAACTCCAATCTGCCATAGAACAGCAATTTATATCTGTGAGTTCTGCGCGAGCTCGCGAGGAGAACACTGTCTCGCGACGCGAATATTATGAAGAGTCTGCAACGTTTGGTCTTCTCGCGAGGTGAAGTACGACTTGCATGGCGAGGAATGGAAGAGTCATGGCTTCTGGTCTTCAGTTTCGCGAGGCGAGACATGGATTCGCGAGGTGACACAGAAAGGTTTGCAATTTCTGGCACAGTCACGCTTCAGGTTCGCGAGGCGAATGCATTCTCGCGGGGCGGAAAACTCTAGAACTGCTTCTTTTTATTACCTGAAAACAGTAAATAGCTGTAAGTGCTTTATTTGACTCTAAATCAACTAAATTAACCTAAAAATACTCTAGAGACTCAAAATGCTGCTTAAAGACAATCAAGTCTAATTTGGGCGAAAATGATATATAATTAGCACAAAACCACGGTCATACTAGCCATAAAACTAGATGAGCCAGAGGCTGATCAACGAGCTCCATATGCCACGTCATTGGATGGAGATTCTCATTAAGGACTTAGCAAGTCCAAAGACTTCTGTCACTTGTGTGGACGAGCGCTTCTGTCACTTTAGTCGACGAGCGCTTCTATCACTTCAGTGGACGAGCAGAATAAAATCTAGTATAGATGCATTCTTAAAACTAAGTAGACTGCTATATATCTTTACTACCTTGAATATGATTTAATGCAATCTGGTCCATGATGAATTTATTTCAAATGATTGATATTTATTTCAAAGGAATATATGTTCTTTATTATTGTTAACATCTTGTTCCTTTATGAGAAAGTTCATAGTACTATTGCTGAACGATATAGTACTACAAAAAGCAATATTGTACAATTGGAATTACAAAACGATATGTACGATGACATCTTTATTGCTGAACAAAAACTGGGTTATACACAAAGGTGTTGTTTTGGCTTCAACGACTCACACACGGGGGTGGGTGGGGGGGGGGTGTGAACTGAGTTTTCTTAAAAACATTTCCCTCTTAAAACCTTTTCACAAAACTTTAGTTTTCAGATTTGTGGCCTCAGGATCTTTTATAAAATCAATGTGGGGCTTTTACAAAATCTTGAATAGAAGGTGATGAGGATAAGAAAGATTGATTCAGAATTAATAGATCACATAATAGGTTCAGGTTCAAAACTTAATAATAATAAAAAACCGAAACTGATTAAACCTTTAAAGATTAAGAACAAGTTATGCAAGTTTCAGATACAAGCATTAACAATCAAGAACAAACTTGCAGGTTTCAGTTTCAGTATATGATACAAGATTCAATTCAAATATTGATCCTTAAGAATATAATTGAATACACAGTTATTATTATAGTTTACTCAAGATTCAATACTGATTATGCAGATCAAGAACTAATATCAATTGAATACTTAGAACATCAAGATCATAGTTATATGCGCAAGACAGAAATTAAAGAGTTTGAGTTTAGAGATACCACACAACCAGATTTATCCTGGTTCAGTCACCACCACTGTGACCTACATCCAGTCCCCACTCCACCTGTGGGTTTTCACATACTAACACAACAAGTTTTGGCCAGGTAGTTTGAAAAACCTTTACACCATAGAGCACTCCTTTATCTCGAGATACCATACTCTTGTGAAGAGCCTCAATGTTCTTCCTTAGGGATACCTCACCCTAATCACTCAGAGAGACTCCCTCTCTCTTTACAATCAAATAGAACGAAAAATTGATTCCTAACTCTCAATAGTCAGATATACAAATTGAAGCACTTATAAGAATGAAACACTCTTTTTCACAATAAGCTCAAGAAAGATGATGAATGATTTTCACAATTGATTTCTCAAATTGATTTCGTAAACTTTCTGATTGTGTTCAATAATGTGTTCGATATATTGAAAGTGTTCATTTGATCCCTCTTTATATAGAAAACAGGTTATAGTCATTGGGATCAATTAAAACAGATTTGGTTATGATAACAGAATCTGTTTTGTTGATTCTGGTTCTTGAAATAAGATTCTACATCGGAGTCGTCTTCAATTCTCAGGGCTCGTAGTTAATAGTAGACGAGCTCCATATGCCATGTCATTGGAAGGATACTCCTTTAACTGGTTGAACGTAACCTAGTAGACGAGCTCCATATCACTTTAGTGGACGAGCACTTCTGTCACTTTAGTGGACGAGCACTTTTATCACTTTAGTGGACGAGCACTTCTGTCACTTTAGTGGAAGAGAACTTCTGTCACTTTAGTGGACGAGCACTTCTGTTACTTTAGTGGACGAGCGCTTCTATCACTTTAGTGGACGAGTGCTTCTTTCACTTGTGTTGGACGAACGCTTCTTATTTCCAAAATTCATTTTCATTAACGAAAACTTATTCCTTTAATGCGGGTTATGAAAATTGATTTTCTTCATGCATCTTTTTAGTTGAGCTATTTTGTGACTAAGAGATTTCTTTCTCTTACAAATAATCCAAGACTTAAATCTAAAATTCTTCTTTAAGCTCAGTCTTGATGATCCTTTGATCTTTGACTTTGCTCTTTTGATTTCCACATGCAGATCATTGATTCCTTCAAGTTCTTCCTTGAATAGTTTCCTTGAATTTGCTTAATGAACTTGTTGATCACTGCTTGATACATGTCCTTACAATTTGACACTAAAACACTTGCACACACATTGAATTGTATTTGTCATATATCAAAATCTCTAAGTCATTGAGTCTTACAAAAGGAGGAAAGAAAGCTTTTAAGGTACAACTGCTCAGAACAGTGAGCCTCCATTTTGTGATTCTCTGATAACCAAGGATACTTTTCAACTAGCCAAAATCAAGCTATCAGTCTCAACGGATATCATGCATTTAAATCTATCTCTAAACGGGATTATTCAAAGTAACCGTTGAAGAATTACAAGAGAAGAAGAAAGTTACTATATAAGTAGAAGACCTCGAATCTTTGAAGAACAACTTTTTGCTAACTTCTGCCAATACAATTCTTGAGAAGACAAGCTCTTATTCTTTCATTATTTCAAAAGCAAAAGTTTGTATTCATTTAGTTTGAATATTGTTGTAATATTCAACTAATCTTAAACTATCATACTCTCACACTTAGTGAGTTAATAAGATCAACTTTTAAATCTGTGATAGAGTTAGAGCCTGAAGAGGCTTGGTAAGAAAGGAATACTTGTAGCCTGAAGAGGTGTTGAATACTTGCTATGTAATCTATTTGGAGAAATAGTGGAAAAATCCTTCAAGTCGAAGGGACTGGACGTAGCTCTTGGTTGAAGAGAGTGAACCAGGATAAAATCTCTTGTGTGAATTTTCTATCCCTAAACTCTTCAGTTTTATTTGCTTATACTAACTGTGGGGTTTTGATATTGCTTTTGTTGATCTTTTAAAAAGGATTTCTTGTGTGCTTAATCTTTTTATCTTCTGCTTGTGAAAAAGTTGTTCAAAAGGGTTTTTACGAAAATAATTAACAAACACAATTCAACCCCCCTTCTTGTGTTTGCATGTGCCAACTTCAGTTGGTATCAGAGCTCGGCCTTGACAGGGTTGAGCATCTAACAAGTGCTTAGGCAGTACGATCCTACAATCATGGATGCAGAAGGACAAGCTATCAACAGACCTCCTCTGTTCGATGGAACTGATTATGATTATTGGAAAACGAGGATGATGGCATTCTTGGATGCATAGAATGCTGACATTTGGGAACTAATTGAAAATGGCTACACTGAGCCAAGGAGTGAAGCTAGAGCTGCAGTGCCTAAAGCTGAATGGACTCAAGAGCAGAAAAGCCAACATCAACTAAACTTGAAAGCTAAGCATTATCTCATGTTTACTATCACCATATTTGAGCATGACAAGGTTCATAGCTGCAACACAGTGAAAGAAATCTGGGATACACTTGCACTAGCTCATGAAGGTTCCTCACAAGTGAAGGAATCAAAGATAAGTATGCTGGTTCACCAGTATGAGCTATTCAAGATGGCTGATCATGAAACCATAGACCAGATGTTTGGAAGATTCCAAACTATCACCAACAGTCTCAGGTCTCTTAGAAAGGTCTATGAAAATAGAGATCATGTGAGAAAAATTTTGAGAAGTCTCTCAAAGCAGTGGAGACCTAAGGTAACTGCTATCCAGGAAGCAAAGAATCTGAATACTCTTTCTCCGGGAAGAGCTTACGGGTCATTAAAAGTTCATGAACTTGAACTCAATGAAGAGGAAAACTCCAGATCTAGAAAAGGAAAGTCCATTGCCTTAAAGGCCAAAGAAGCTAGTTCCTCAAAGATGCTTAAAATTGCTGAGTCTTCAGATGAAACTGATTCATCAAATAATGAAGACGACTCAGATGAGGATGAACTATCTTTCATCTCCATAAAAATGCAACACATGTGGAGAAAGAAAGGTGGATTCAGAAGGAAACATCTCAACAAAAAAATTCTCCAAGGAGAAGTCAGATTCCAAGGAGAAAGGTCCACCCCTGTGCTTTGAATGTAAGAAACCAATACACTTCAAAGCTGACTGCCCAGAGCTGAAAGAGAAAAAGAAATTCTTCAAAAAGAAGAAAGGCTTGATGGCTACTTGGGAGGATCTTGACCTATCTTCTTCAGATGAAGAAAATGAAGCAGGAGAAGAAGCAAATATTTGCTTCATGACTGACACTGGATCAGAAAGTGAATCCACTGATGCTGAGGTAATAGAATCTGATCCATCCACTCTTCAAAATGTTTTTGATGAAATGATGCATGAATCATACATACTATCTAAAGAGTATAAGAGTCTCAAAAGAAGTTTATTAAACTTTCTAGAGACTATGATAAGGTCTGCACACTAAATCAAAACCTTAGGGATGAGAATGAAACATTAAAATCAAACAATGCTAGTCTGACTGACAAGACTAAGTGTAAGTCTAATAGCTCTTGGGAAGTTGAAAAACTGAAACAAGATGTGACATACTTGACAAACTCTCTGTCAAAAATGGTTGGTAGCTCAGATAAATTAAATCTTATATTAAGATATTCTAGATCACCACATGACAAATCTGGCATTGGTTATGATAAAGAGAAGCAAGATGCATCTCTAAATAAACCAAAAGTGCATACACAATATAAGGCTTTTAAAGCCCGTCCATAGCATAATAAGTCAAAACCAAACCCTTCCAATACTTACTGCAAAGTATGTGGAAAACGTGGGCATGTGTCATCTAATTGCATACATAACAAGCATGCAAAGCATTCATGACCTATGATCACTAACAAGAAAGGACACAAGTCAATTTGGGTACATAAAGATAAGATAATCCCTGTTGTAGATCTGCTTAACAACATGAAAGAAACAAAAGTCCTGGTACGTGGACAGTGGATGCTCACGACACATGACAGGAGAAAGGTATATGTTCCAAGACCTTAGACCCAAAGATGGTGGCTGGGTCACTTTTGGAGGAAATCAAAAAGGAAAGATCATTGGTATAGGTAAAATTGGTAAACATCATTTTCCCTCCATTGATAATGTTCTGTTATTAAATGGTCTTAAACACAATCTGCTTAGCATTAGTCAATTATGTGACAGTGGGTTTGTTGTTTCATTTAATAAGAATATGTATTCAGTCAAGAAAGATGATGGATCACTCTTATTCACAGCCCAGAGGCAAAACAATCTGTATAAGATTGGCTTAGAGGACCTCTCAAATCAAAGTGTGTCATGTCTAGTGTCCATTGAGGATGAGCGATGGATTTGGCACAAAAGGTTGGGTCATGCAAGTTTGAGATTAATCTCAAAACTGAAAAAGCATAACCTTGTAAGAGGACTACCAAACCTTAGTTTCAAATCTAATGCTCTTTGTGATGCATGTCAGGAGAGAAAACAAGTCAAAGGTTCCTTTGAATCTAAGAATGTTGTTAGTACCAACAGACCACTAGAATTGCTACACTTTGATCTTTTTGGTCCAACAAGGACTGCTTCTGTCAGTGGGAAGAAATATGGTCTTGTCATAGTAGACGACTACACTAGATGGACATGGGTTATGTTTCTTGTTCACAAGGATGAGTCATTCAAGGTATTTTTTGTTTTATGCAAACGTGTACAGAATTAAAAAACATGTATATAGCTTCAATTAGAAGTGACCATGGGGGAGACTTTGTCAATAAGCTATTCCATGAGTTTTTTGAAGAAAGTGGTATTCAACACAACTTCTCAATACCAAGAACACCACAGCAAAATGGTGTGGCAGAGAGAAAGAACAGATCTCTTCAAGAGATGGCTAGGACTATGCTCAATGACAATTCTGTCCTAAGCACTTCTGGGCTGAAGCTGTGAACACTGCCTGCTACATTCAGAACAGAATATACATTAGACCTATTCTGAATAAAACTCCCTATTTATTGTGGAAAGGTAGAAAACCCAAAATTTCATACTTCCACCCTTTCGGATGTAAATGTTATATTTTGAATACAAAAGATCAACTTGGCAAATTTGATGCTAAAGTAGATAATGGAATCCTTCTAGGATTTTCTGAAACTTCAAAAGGCTTTAGAGTTTATAATTCTGGAACTTTAGTTGTAGAAGAATGTATTCATATTAAATTTGATGAAAAAGAGCCGATAAGGATCTATCGAGCTAGATGAAGCTTTTGCAGATCTTGATCTAAACATTTCAGAAAGAAACCAGAAATCAAGAGCGATATCCAAGTAGACGACACTTCTCAACAACAACCTGAAACTTCCACCTCTCAACAGGAAAATGCTTCGAAATCATGGTATTTCAGAAATTACCATCCTCAAGATCAAATCATTGGTGACCCCAATGACAAGCTGAGAACTAGGTCAACCTTCAGAGAACAAAGTGATTCTGCTCTTGTCTCTGAATGTGAACCGAAGACAGTGGACGAAGCTCTACTGGATAAGGGATGGATTCTTGCTATGCAAGAAGAGCTAAATCAGTTTAAGAGAAGTGAAGTCCGGACGCTTGTACCCCTGCTTGAAGACAAGTCAGTCATTATAACAAAGTGGGTCTACAGAAACAAGCTTGATGAAGATGGTAAGGTTGTGAGAAACAAGGAAAGACTTGTTGCTCAAGGCTACTCTCAAGAAGAAGGTATAGACTACACTGAAACTTTTGCACCAGTTGCTAAACTAGAAGCTATAAGAATTTTAATATCATTTGCTGCACATCATAGCTTTATGCTTTTTCAAATGGATGTTAAAAGTGCCTTCTTAAATGGGTTTATTAATGAAGAAGTATATGTCATGCAACCTCCAGGCTTGAAAATACAAATCTCTCCTGAACATTTTTATAAGCTTAAGAAAGCATTGTATGGACTTAAGCAAGCTCCTAGAGCTTGGTATGATAGGTTAAGTTCATTTCTAATGGAAAATGGTTTTAACAGAGGAAAAGTAGACACAACTCTATTTAGAAAATTTATTAAGTCCGATTTCATTATAATACAGATTTATCTTGATGATATCATTTTCGGTGCTACTAATGAATCTCTGTGCAAGTAATTCTCTAAGTTAATGCAGAAAGAATTTGAAATGAGCATGATGAACTCAAATTCTTCCTTGGACTTCAAGTTAAACAGTCTATGGACGAGGTGTACATCCATCAAACTAAGTATACAAAGGAACTTCTAAATAAGTTTAAGATGGATGATTGCAAACCAATGAATACCCCTATGCATCCCACTTCAATACTGAACAAAGATGATAAACACAAAAAGGTAGACCAAAAAGTATATAGAGGTATGATAGGATCTTTTATATCTGACTGCGTCTAGACCTGATATAATGTTCCGTGTTTACTTATGTGCTCGTTTTCAATTTGATCTTATAGAGTCCCATCTCTCAGCAATTAAAAGAATATTTAGATATTTAAAAGGTACTACTAATCTGGGTTTGTGCTTTAAGAAAAATGATGATTATAGATTAGTTGGTTTTTGTGATGCTGACTATATGCTGGAGATAGAAATGAAAGAAAAAGCACCAGTGGAGGATGTCACTTCATTGGAGCTAACATAGTATCATGGTCAAGAAAAAGGCAAAGTACCATTGCGCTATCAATTCTTGAAGGGAATACATATCACCGCAAGCAAGCCTTTGCTCACAACTTCTATGGATCAAACATCAATTGGAGGACTACAATGTATTTGTAAGTAGTATTCCACTTATTTGTGATAATACTGCTGCAATCAATTTATCTAAGAATCCAATATTGCATTCTAGAGCTAAGCACATAGAGATTAAACATCATTTTATTAGGGATTATGTGCAAAAAGGTGTGTTTGATATTCAATTTGTAGATACTGACCACCAATAGGTAAATATCTTTACTAAACCTCTTACTGAGGACAGATTTATCTTTATAAGAAAGTATTTGAATATGTTGTATGTGGATTGAGCTAGTATATTTATTGTTTATTGGTCATCCATTGCATGTTTTCTCTGCACGTCCACTAGTCATGATGTCCAGAGCAAGTGGATTCTACACGTCCACTACCTATGTCTTTGCACGTCCACTCTTAGTCTTGTGTGGACTCGTTTATACACACATTTATTGATTATATTAATTTGTTCTTAAACACTTTTATATAAAACTCTTCTCTTTCCTTGCCGAGTCAGCAACTCTCATCAATCCGATCAAGACCTTTTTATGGTCCCAAGTTACCAACGTCGTTTTATCATTATGACATGTCATATCAAAAGTTTTTTTAAACCTTTTGATATTCAAGATTCATTTAAAAGAAATATTTTCCCTCTGAGAAAGACTTTACGCTTTCATAATCTCTTGAGTTATCTCTCTTTACCTCTCTCTGCTCTCCAAACCCTAAGCTTGTTGATCATCTACAATGGCTTCAACCACTACTCCCATGCCTGCTTTTGCAACTGATACGATGTCCATATCCATGGAACACCACTTCAACTTCGAAATTCTACAAGAATACAACTTGGATGTAAGTAAGTTCATCAACGCAACTGGTTAGGAGGGAATCTTCTTGGAAAAGGTCTCGGTGTATCCTGACTTGAAAAAGGAATTCTGGAGGAGACCAAAGATCTCTGAAACATAAGTGATTGGGTTCGTGCTGGGAAGGAAAGTGATAGTATCAGAGAAAACCATCTCTAATGCCATTGCTTGTGCTCAAGAAGGATTAGTCTTCACTAAAAACTGGGAGAAGACCTAGGTGGTCCTGAAACAATAGCTGTTACCCTTATGAGGCAAGACAGCGTGAGAAATCATCCTTGGAAATCATCTGATATGAAAAATCACATCAGAATTCTTCACCAGATTCTGAATAAAGTAGTGCTACATAAGATTGGCTCCAAGGACAATTTATTAGCTCTTCACAAATTCTACTTGTGTCATCTGGTTTTTGTAACCAAGATTAACCTTCCATGGATCCTATTTCATCGCTTCAATAATGCCTTTACCAACAGAGAATACGCCTCTCACATTACCTTCACCCATCTCTTGTCAAAAATTCTCAAGCAACAAGGCTGTACAATGTTCTAAGTGCAAAGCCGAAGGATGAACAAGAAAGACTCCTTCGTTAGAAAGGATTTCAAGCTATAGACTTTGGCTGATTAAATCTCAGTGGCATGCAACTCAGCACTTACAGGTAAGTGGAGTTGGCAAAGCTTGAAGAGAAGATGAAGGTTAAGGAAGAAACTCTTGAAGCCAACAAAGCTGCAATTCTTGGTTTGAAGAGGACGAATAGAGGACCGGTCCCCTCTGTATCCTCTGGTGCTATTCGTCCATCTGCACCAAAAAAGGCAAGAAAAGTCATCATGTCGGAAGATGAATATGATGATGAACTCCCTATTGCTACTATTCTTGAAAAGCAAGCTGCTGCTGTTGTTGGTCCAAATGCTAAGAAGAAGAGGCAACCAGCTAAGAGGGCTAGAACAACCTTGACTTCTGAGGTAGTAATCTATGCTAATGACCTTGTTAGGTTAGCAGTAGATGAATTAGTATCAAATTTGACAACTCTTGATGATAATTTCTCTGCTCCATATGATGTGAATAATGCTTATGTTCCTACCCTGCCACAATCACCTCCCTCACCACTACCACATATAGATAACAGCATTACCATTAAAGCACCCTTTCCAAAACCCTTGAAAACCTTATTTCCACCCTTAATTCCCTCTTCCACTCTCTATGTTGGTCGATCTGAAAATTGGGCAAAAGTACAGAGAGAATGGAAAATACTCTTCCAGACCATTCCACAAGAACAAGAACTCATTCTAACAAAATGGTACCCATTGGCTGAGTATGAGTTTGAACCCCTCAACATCTATCCTTACTAGGTCAACCCTGAACCCCACACTCCTTCTGACCCATTCCCTTCTCAAATGTTCAATGAACATGGACCTCTCCTCACTCACCTTCCCCATCAAAGATTTCCTGCCAAGAAAATCTACCCCAACTTAGTGAAACTTCCACCTCTTAAACCTTTCACTAATGGAGTAGAAAGAGTTATCATATCTGACTGGCATACAGATCCAAACAAGAAAAATCTTGGAAGTGTTCTTGAGAAAAGATCCAGATCCTCCAGGAAAATTCCTTTTGTCATGGATCAGACTGCAAAATGGATGACTTTCAAACATCCAAGTATATATGGAGCTATTGTTGACCAGTTTGTGGACACATTGATGTATGAGATGCTGAAATGGGAATTCAGCCACTTCAGAGCAGACATAGCTGCACGATTTGTCCCTCCCACCTGGTTAAGACACTCCACGTCTACAAATGTTGGTGTTATGCCCTACAAAATCTGTCCTACATTGACAATGATTGATCTAAACAAGGACAAGGACTGGAAGCATCCAAGGCACAAAGGAAAGATGCCAGTTGTTGAAGACATCATCCTGGATCTAAATTCTGAACCCTTTGACACTCACAGATGGATTACATTCAATCCTTGACAATTGAGATGGTCAATGAGGCTAACTATGGAGGTGCTTTCTGGCAATCCCACCTTATTCACTGCACCAGAGAAGCCTCCACTTCTGGCCTGTCTATTGAAGAAAAGAAGAAGACTCCTAAATTCAGAGGCAGATGTGGACGCTCGAGTGCCAGATATCTGATCTTTAAGGATCTGTGGGGTCTGCCAATAACCAGCCGAGATGTGGAAATTCCTAAACAAATTCACTGGGCAAAGGATATCCTTGAGCCAATTATACAATATGTTTTTTCCTTAGCTTCAACCTCTTCCTTTGAGCATACATCTGAAGAATTAATTGTAGAAGGCCCTGAGCTGAATGCGGAAATCTTTTCAAAACCTATTTCTGAGCCTTCAACTCCTTTAGTTGATGCAGTTGCTCTTGAGTCAACTATGACAGAACAGTCTGATGAGTTATGTGCTTCTAAGCATGGTGCTGAATCTGCCAAGACATCTTCTCAACCATTAGCTCTTGCTATGGTTCATCCTCCAGCCCAAGCTCAAGACACTATCTCAAACTCTGCTGTAAGCTCAAGACAATTATCTTTGCCATCCAATCTTGAAGACATCATTAGAAGAATTTTCGATGATAAGGTTGGAAAGATAGTTGAAGCAAGGACTGAGCAGATGGCACAACAAATTGAATAAAGAGGGCAAAAGCAAGTGCAAGACACCTTGGCCCCTACAAATGCCACGGTGACTCAAATGTTGGCCTTGCTAATGGAATTTCTGAAGAATCAAAATCCAAACCAACCACCTCCACCACCTCCTTCTTCTTAGAATTTCTTCTTTCTTATTGTATTTTGCTGACAATGATGGTCCACTCCCTTTTTACCTTTTTGGCTAATGACAAAAAGGGGGAGAAACGAAAAGAAAGAAAATTATAAATAAAGTCAGTTGTTGAAAAGCACTTATATGTTTGCATTTGCACTGATCTGCTTTACTTATATTATTTGCTCTGATACTTGTGTTTATATGGATTCTAAGTATGATAAGTGTTTGTACCTTTCTGTTAGTCTGCTTAAATATTTGAATTCTTTATCTTAGGGGGAGCCTTGCAAGCTCTCTTAGACTTTGCTATTTAAATTTAATCAGTTTTTGTCATCAACAAAAAGGGGGAGATTGTTGGAACCAAAGTGGTTTTGGATTTAATAATCTCTAAGTTTTGATGTTAACAAAAGGATTAAATTTGCTTGGCAAAGTGTTAGTTGAGATATAACAAGTGAGTTCAGTTTATGCAGGAATATTCAAAATAATATAAGGTATAGAATGCTTGGACTCGTACAAAGAATTACCCGTCCAAAGGTTATTTAAACTGTTTATAATTTAATTGATAAAGTAGACTGATTTTCTAAAGTGGACGAGGCTAAAAATGAATACCTAAATAACTTGTTAATTATAGCAAGTCCAAAGACTTGAAAATAAACGCGTCCATCTTGCCACGTCAGTAGACGGAAGTACTAAAACACAAAGTAACCTAGTAGACGAGCTCCATATGCCACATCATTGGATGGAGCTTCTCATTAAGGACTTAGCAAGTCCAAAGACTTGTGTGGACGAGCACTTCTGTCACTTGCGTGGACGAGCGCTTCTGTCACTTTAGTGGACGAGCGCTTCTACCACTTCAGTGGACGAGCAGAATAAAATCTTATGTAGATGCGTTCTTAAAACTAAGTAGACGGCTATATATCTTTACTACCTCGAATATGATTTAATGCAATCTGGTCCGCGATGAATCTATTTCAAATGATTGATATTTATTTCAAAGGACTATATGCTCTTTATTATTATTAACATCTTGTTCTTTTATGAGAAGGTTCATAGTACCATCAAGGTAATACAAAAAGCAATATAGTACAATTGGAATTGCAAAACGATATGTACGATGACATCTTTATTGCTGAACAAAAGCTGGGTTATACACAAAGGAGGAAAGAAAGCTTTTAAGTTACAACAGCTCAGAACAGTGAGCCTCCACTTTGTGATTCTCTGATAACGGTCACGACCGAGATCGCGGCGTAACGGTGAACAAAAAGAAAACCTTGATTTTCTTTTAGAGCATAAACATGAAGTCGTCACCAATTTTATTTAATTTTGGGAAAATTGGAAAACCTTTTAAAAGAACTTTGGGTTCGGGAGTTGATTACGTCTAAGGAAGGCATGGAGACTTAACCCCACGGCACCCTAGAACATCCGTTAAAATGGTTACCCAAAATTAGTTGTGTAAATTATTAATAACTTTGAAAATATTTATTTTACCCCAAAAACCATTTGAAGGAAAAAATCATTTTTAATTTTAAGATATTTTTTTTATTTTTTATTGGTTTTATATTTGTGGAAATTTTTTATTAAACCTAAATGAGGTTGAACATGACACATAAGTCCACAGGTCAACCTCAAAATCAAAAGGGTTGAGCACGACACTTATCATAGAGCAACCCAAAAATAACATTGATTTAATTAAGCATTTAGGAAAATGCCACATAGGAATTAAGAAGAGAAATGTTATTTCTTGGTCTCATTTTTTATTTTATTCTACCTTTTTGATTAAATGTTGAAGAGTCCTAAATAGGTTGAACATGGCACATAGGTCCATAGGGCAACCTTTATTCTAAGGGATAGAATATGGCAACCAAGTCCATAGGCCATCCCTAAATAAAACAAGTTCAATTATTTATTTATCAAAAGGCAATTTTCTTTGCTTTGTAAAAAGGGAGCAAACCAGTTGAAGGGGATTTAAGTGATCATCTTTTATTTTTATGTAAAAAAAATAGTTTTACCTTATGAAAATAGCACCAAAATGAAACATTTTAAGTGTTTAGTAACAATATAGCCATATGAAGAATACTAGTGTATCATGCATTTCAGTATATGACAGCAAGCAATGAAATAGGAACCCTAAGATACACCATTTCTGAAACAGACATAAGAACTCATATTGCAAACATCATACAAACTCATTCAATTTCAATATACATGGATTTTCTTTTCATCATAAACAAAGACACAAAAATAAGAATGTCAAGAGAAATTCATGAATAATATCAACAAAGAGAAACAGGATTACCAAATGAGAGCAAAATAACAATAATTTTGCTTTCTCCTAGTAGTAGAATTTTAAGATCAGAACCTTTACATTTCAGTTTCACCGACTCTTTTGACTATCTCTTCTTCTGAAAATTTGGAACCACTCTAATGATAGAGATGAGAAAAAAAACTCAAATCCTTAATCCCAAAATCCCCTCCATCTCTACCTCAAACCCAATCACTTTTTCTTCACAAAGAAAACATCAGATACAAATCTTTCTCTCCCTCTGTCTTCGTATCCTTCCTCCGTATCTCCTCCGATTTTTCCTTCTCCCCTCTCCTTTACTTCGCGTCTCAATTTATAGATGGAGGAGAGGGATTCATGCTTCTCCTTACCAAGCGGCTTCAAGGTTGGTATCACGAAATCCGAAGCTAGGGCGGTTCTGAGCAGAGATCGCATGTGTCCAGATGGAGGTGGCGCGAGCAGAGGAAAGGAGGTGATTTGATGTGAAGGTTGCATGTTTGAAGAGAGAAGGAAGTGTGGTGCGGTTAAGAAAGTGGAGGAGATGAGGGAAAAGAAGGATCAATGGGTAGAGGAGGTGCAGGGGCTGTTGGAGAGTGGGAGGAGGAAGAAGAAGGACTAATGGGTAGAGGAGGTGTAGGGGCGGTTGGAGAGTGGGAGGAGGAAGAAGAAATTTTGTCTGATATGTAAAATGGGTTTTTCAGGGTTAGGAGAAGTAAATCAATATCTTTTCTTCTCTTTTTGCTGATTGTTCTTTTCCCCTTCTTTTCTTCCTCCTTTCTTCATTATTTTCTTTTTCTTCTTTAGTCTCCAGCCTGAAAATAAAATTGCAGTGGACGGAACCTCCCCGTCCAACAGAAAATTAAGTATGCAATGGACGGAACCTCCTCGTCCAACAGAAGATTAGATATATAATGGACGGGACCTCCTCGTCCAACAGAAGATTAGATATGCAATGGACGGGACCTCCCCGTCCAACAGAAAATTAGATATGCAATGGACGGGACCTCCTCCTTTCTTCATTATTATCTTCTTTTTATTCCTTTTTTCTTCATTGTTTTTTAGTCTCCCTGAAATATAATAACATAATAATAAAATTAGAATAAGATAAAATGAAGACGAACAAAAATGGGTGTTCACAGTTGCCCCTCTTTACTTGTTGCATACTAGAAGACATGATTAGTCGTGACTTTTCTTGTATTGTAGTAATGAACAAGTAAAGAAAATGAACACATATTTTGTCCGACAAAACGTGAGGAGCTCAAAAGAAAACCTCACAGTTTGAAAATAAAATTGCAGTGGATGGAACCTCTTCGTCCAACAGGAAAGTAAATATGCAGCGAGCCTCAGAGCTCGAAAATAAACTTGCAGTGAGCCTCAGAGCTCAAAAATAAAATTGCAGTGAGCCTCAGAGCTCAAAAATAAAATTGCAGTGGACGAAACCTCCTCGTCCAACAGGAAAGTAAATATGCAGCGAGCCTCAGAGCTCGAAAATAAACTTGTAGTGAGCCTCAGACCTCAAAAATAAACTTGCAGTGAGCCTCAGAGCTCGAAAATAAAATTGCAGTGAGCCTCAGAGCTCGAAAATAAAATTGCAGTGAGCCTCAGAGCTCGACAAAATTCAATTAGTAATTTGAAACTAATGAGAAACCCTTCCTTTTTAAGACATCGGAACCAAATGCTCCATGGAAAACTTCCACTAACCAAACCCTTGTTCATCGACCACTCTGGGATGAGGCATCATTCATTCTTTTAACAACATTGGTCACCTAAGAATCTGATAACATATGAGGTGGATGTTATGTTTATTCTCCCAAGCTTATTTGCATCATTCTTTTGTTATCCAGTGCATGTTATCTCTTCCATTGAATTTGAAATATTGAGTCCTTTTGGTTCAAACCATTCATTGGTGCTACCATTAAAATTATCAAATCATACCATTAAACTTATATTTACTTTTATTAAGACATAACCATAGTGATTAAACATGAGAGTGAACACGACAAGGGAGTATGAAGGAAAAGCCTCTTTCCTTAATACGAGAATTTTAGTTTGTTAAGAGAAAATAACAATACGAGAACAAAGAAAATTACGAGAATCACATAAAATTTGCCCCTAGTGTTGGTCCTTTGATTTTCATTTAATTGATTCCCCACAGCCTTTTGATGACACGGATCTTGGCTTATATTTCTGATTCTTCGAACACACCTTCTTCAATCATTCCTCAACAATTTTGCCCCGGTATACTCAATCGGATAAAATTGCCCCAGTGTGGTGAGTGCTTGCAGAAGTGTTGGACCATATCCATTCTCTAGGCCGCCTTTGCAGGTTTTCAGCCTAAGGTTTCTTTACCCTAACTTTTACCTAGGTTGCCCTTTCGGTTTTTCAACCTAGCGAGCCTTTTCTTTTCTTTTGTTTTCATTGTTCTTTTCCTTAACTTTTGCCTAGGCCGCCCTTTCGGATTTTCAATCTAGCGAGTTTTTTTTTTCAAGCATAGAATTTTTTCACAGCATAAGAGTTTACTGGCCTTGGTAACTCTTCCCCATCCATGTTTTGCAGAATCAAAGCTCCTCCTGATTAGGGAGGATTTTCTTTAAAACCAGGTCTCCCACACAAAATTCTCTAGAGCGAACCTTCTTATTGAAAGCTCTTGCCATTCTGCTTTGATACAATTGCCCGTGACCGATAGCTGTCAGTCTTTTCTCTTCTATCATGTTCAACTGCTCACATTGAGTTTTCACCCACTCAGATTCTTCTAAATCTTCTTCCATCAATACTCTTAGCGAAGGGAGTTCTACTTCGATAGGTGAGACAGCCTCCATCTCGTACACCAAAGAGAAAGGGGTTGCCCTAGTGCTTGATTGTATATTAGTCCGATAAGCATGTAGAGCATATGGCAGCATTTCGTGCCAGTCTTTATAATTTACAACCATCTTGGCAACGATCTTCTTGATATTTTTGTTTGCTGCTTCAACTGCACCATTCATTTGAGGTCTATAAGGAGCTGAATTGTGGTGTTTGATTTTCAAACCATCGTAAAAAATTTGAATCTCGGCACCATTAAGATTAGCAGCATTATCTGTGATTATCCTCTCTGTGATCCCGTATCTACAGACAATTTCCTTCTTGAGGAATTTGAGAAACACGTTTTGAGTTGTGCTGGCATATGAAGCGGCTTCTACCCATTTAGTGAAATAGTCTATCGCCACCAAAATGAAACGATGACCATTGGAAACCTTGGGATTAATGGGACCGATGACATCTATTCCCCACATCGAAAAAGGCCATGGGGATGCTAAATTGTGCAGCGGAAATGGAAGTGCATTGACCCGGTCTGCATACATCTGACATTTTTGGCATTTACGAACATGCTCTATACTAAGGGTGGCAAATGGATGGATCAGATAAATTTTTATTCGGATATTAACGGATGGATTAAAGACAATCCATTATAATCCATTAAAAATTCATCAAAAAAAAAATCCAATTCATCCATGATACATTAAATAAAATCCATCCGATCCATCCATTAACAACTTTTCATGGATGGATATTCAATCCATCCACTAAAATTTATTTCAAAAAATTAAATAATTTTATATCTCTTTTATCCATCCATAAAATATTTTTAAAAATAAAATAATTTGTAAAAAAAATTAAAATATTATCTCTATCTCACCCTCGCTCTCCTCTTTCTTCCTCTCTCTACCCTTTCTCTCTCTCCCCTTTTTTTCCTACTCTCTCTCCACTATATCTCACCATTTTGTATCACGGTCATTTTTATATTATTATATGGGAGTTATTGATTATGTGTATCTACAAAGGTTATTTTGCCACAACGTTCCATGATATTGTTTTACGAAACTTGTTACGACTTTATTTGCTTTCAATTAGTTAATACTTTCTTTTTAAGTTTCTCAGCAAAAAAAAAAAGGGAGCGAAAAAAAAATGTACGATAACGTGGACTACAACTTGTGCTTGAGAACAATTAATTAGTTAATACTTAATGTAACAAAAAAATAAAAAAAAAGCAGATAAATAAAATAAAAAATAGTGAAGAAAAAATAATAGGGAACGGAAGATAAAATTAGATGGAGTTTTTTTTTTTGTTACAAATGGAGGTTTCTTTTATTTGGTGAAAAATAATATGAAAAAAATAAATTGGTTTTGGAATGGATAAAAGTTGATCCATTACATTTTTGATTTTTGGTCCAATGGATTTTAAAAAATGTTGGATGGATCATAAACCATCCACTAAAAAAATAATCCAATCCATTTATATATTTTTTTTTTTATGAATGGATGGATTTTCTCATGGATGGACTGGATGGATGGTGGACAAATGGATCATTTTGCCACCCCTACTCTATACAATCCGACTCCATAGCAGACCCATAATAGCCACTTCTCAAGATTTTCCAAGCCATCGTATGACCATTGGCATGAGTCCCACAGATTCCTTCATGAACTTCGATCATGATCAACTTAGCTTCACGAGCATCCACACATCTGAGTAGGGTACCATCATATCCTCTTTTATACAGGACTTCCTTGCTTAAGAAAAAGGCCATAGCCAATCTTCGGATGGTCTTTCTATTTGCTTCGCTCACTTCTGCCGGGTATTTCTTGTTCTGAATATATTGCTTGATATCATGATGCCAGGCTTACCATCAGGTTCTCCTTCCACATGGGTACAGTATGTCGGTTCGTCTTGCACTTTAACTTGGATGGGATGGACATTGGTATGGATGTCCAGCTTGGTCATGGCAGCTAGTGTGGCTAAAGCATCAGCAAACTGATTCTTGTCTCGAGTTAAATGCGAGAAAGTAATCTCATAAAACTTCGCAATAAACTGAGTCAAGTATTTCTGATACGGAATCAACTTGGAGTCTTTCGTTTGCCATTCACCATTGACTTGGTAAATGATTAGTGCTGCATCCCTGAAGACTTTCAACTGCTTTATACCAAGTTCAAGTGCCATTTGTAATCCACTAACACATGCCTCGTATTCTGCAATATTATTCGTACATTCAAGTTTTACCTTTACGGCCACTGAGTACTGCTTGCCGTTTGATGAGATAACCACGGCTCCTATACCACTGCCATGCATATTGACTGCTCCATCAAAATACATCTTCCACACATCTTCCGGTTCTTCACCTTCCTCGAGGGACATTATCTCTCCATCTGGGAACTCGGAGTTGATAGGCCATCCATCCTCAAGAGGATTCTCTGCTAAATTATCTGCAATCACACTTCCTTTGATGGACTTCTGAGTTACATATTTGATGTTAAATTATGATAATATCACTTGCCACTTCGAAACTTTTAAGGAGATATGAGGACTTTCGAAGATATACTTTAAAGGATCCATTCGAGAAATTCGCCAAGTGGTGTGATATAACATATACTGTCTGAGTCTTCTGGAGGTCCACACTAGCGCACAACAAGTCTTCTCGATTTCCATATAACGAGCCTCACATGCATTAAACCTCTTAATCAGATAGTAAATTGCCTGCTCCTTCCTGCCAGATTCATCATGTTGTCTCAGCATTGCCCCCATTGAGGTTGGCAATATAGTGAGATAAAGTAACAATGGACGACCTTGGGTAGGTGGTACCAATACTGGGGGTTTCAGTAAATATGCCTTTATCTTGTCAAAGGCTTTTTGACAGTTATCATCCCATCTTCCCGGATTATTCTTCCTGAGGAGTTTGAAGATTGGCTCGCATGTGCTAGTCAAAGTTGCAATGAAGCGTGCAATATGGTTCAACCTTCCAAGAAAACCTCATACTTATCGCTCGTTCTTAGGCCGGCATGTCACGTATTACTTTTACCTTGTTAGGGTCCACCTTTATTTCTTCTCTACTGACAACAAAGCCAAGTAAATTTCCTGTGGATGCACCAAAAGTACATTTTGCAGGGTTGAGCTGCAACTTGTAATTCCTTAGCCGCTCGAACAACTTTCACAAAACTGCTACATGGCTTTCTTCTTCCTTGGACTTAGCCACTATATCTTCAACATATACTTCTACCTCCTTATGCATCATATCATGGAACAATGCTACCATAGCATGTTGGTAAGTGTCCCCAGCATTCTTCAATCCAAAAGTCATATCTTTGTAACAAAAAGTTCCCCAATGAGTGATAAAAGTTGTCTTTTCTTTGTCATCATCATCCATGAGGATCTGATTGTACCCTAAATACCCGTCCATGAAAGAAAACCTATGACTTTTGGCTGTATTGTCTACAAGGACATCAATATGAGGTAGCGGGAAATCATCCTTTGGACTGGCTTTATTCAGATCTCGGTAGTCCATGCACATTCTGACCCTTCCATCCTTCTTTGGTACTGGAACGATATTAGCTACCCATTCCGGGTGTCTAACTACTTCCAGAAAGCCAGCCTCTAACTGCTTGGTCACTTCTTCCTTGATCTTCAGCGACATCTCAGGATGCATCCTCCTTAATTTTTGCTTCTTTGGAACCACATCTGGGTATAAGGGAATTTTATGTGATGCTATCTCAGGAACTAAACCTGGCATATCCCTGTAGGACCATGCAAGAACATCCAAATACTCTTTGAATAGTGCAACCATTTCTTCATGCTCTGGGTTATCCACTATTTTCAACTCTTTTTTGTCTTCCTCGGTTCCCATATTGATCACTTCTACAACCTCATCATTTGAGCTAATCCCTTCTTCTGACCGTTTCACCATCTTTATGAATTCTTCAATGTCTTCTTCTTCCTCATCAGGTTCAAAGTTGTATTCATCAACGACCGCGAGGGAATCAATAAATGAGTTTTTAAAGTTCCTCTCCTGAGGTAAATCTTTAGTGGAAGAAGTATTCCTGGAAGAAAAAGTCGGGAATAGGAGAATTATAGGCAAGAGTCTTATTCATGAAATAAAAACTTAAAGTAAAGAAATGAAAGAGAGAAAAGAAACGATGGAACCAAAAGGAAAACACCAGACAAAGTGCTACATTCTTATTCAGGTCTAAAAAAAAGTAAACATCATTTCATATTTAGTACAATAAGATAATTACTTCATGGAAATAACATCAACAAACGGTTCAGATCGCCAATTATTGAGAACTTCATTGCTAGCAGGGAGATAGATGACATGGTTCTCGTCCAGCTCCTCTTCAAGTGTCCTGATAGTGAAGTGAGGGGAAAATAACTTTTCAGGACTGATAACTTCAGCAGCTACTGGGAAAGTATCTGTCAGAAGGGGAAGATACTTTCTCTCATCATCTTCTCCTTTCTTGTTCTCGAGAATCATGAATTTCATCTTTTCTGCCAAGTAGGGTTGATACCCCAATCCACGTCTTCCTTCTCTCATAGCTGCTTCAATTGGTTGAGAGATCCCTTGAAGCTTAGGCCCTAAGCCTGTTCCTCTTTGATACCCATTCTTTTCCATGATGCGGATTGCAACTTCATTCACATTCTTCATTGGCAGCTCCCTTTTCTTGTTCTCTGGCTTTAATACCTCAAAACTATGCAGTGATTCATCTTCCATTTGCTCTATACTTTCTACATAAGGTATTGCGGCGGGCTTTGTCAGCATAATTTCCTCTTCGCCACGGACAATAATCACGGACCCATCTTGAATATACTTCAAACACCGATGCAAAGTCGATGGAACAACCCCTGCTTCATGAATCCAAGGCCTTCCCAGAAGCATAGTATAAGCTGGTTGGATTTCCATGACTTGAAAGAGGACAGAAAAACAACTAGGCCCTATTTCAAGGGACAGAGTTATCTCCCCTAAGATTCCTCTTGCTATCCCATCAAAGACTCGTACAATCATTTCTTGTGGTGTCAAATCCGCCATGCTTATGTTTATTGATCGAGAGTGGACATTGGAACCATATTCAACGTCGAACCACCTTCTACAAGCACCTTTGCAATCACAAACCCTTTACACTTTAGGGTAATGTGTAAGGCTTTGGTGCTACTGCGGGATTTCGAAGCCACTTCATCTTTCGAGAAAGTAATCATGTTGACACGCCTTATTGGGTCCACCATATTTACCACATTCTCCGGAGTGACGTCAGGCTTGACATACGCTTCATTCAACACCTTCAATAATTCCTTACGACGTGACTCTGAAGTCAAGACAAGCGATAAAAGAGATATCCTTGACGGAGTTTTCTTTAGCTATTCTACCACATCATATTCACTTTGCTTCATGATCTTTAGAAACTCTTCTTCGTCTTTTCCTTTTCCTTCATCCATGGTCTCCTTTTCTTTGGATTCCTTCATCATTTCTTCTTCAACAGGGCTGTAGCATCACCCGCTCCTTGTAATACCTCCAATTCTCACAATATTAGTAACTTGGGCTTTTGAGGTCTCTCCCACATCTCTAGCTAGTTCAACCTTCTGTTCATAATTCCATGGTACAGCATGTGTATCACCATAAGCAAAATGAGTTGGCTTCTTCACCCTTATAATGACTCTTTCTGGGCTGAAGCTTTGTTCATGGGTGGTACTCGGAGTACAACTTTTTCAACTACATTAACTTCCTCGGCAGCACCCCGTCTAGCTTGAATTACCCCCAAGGTGAGTTATCCCTGAACCCGGACTTTGAAATCCCAACAAGTTTCGGTGTCGTGCCCCACTTGCCCGTGATGATAGCCACACCTTAGATCTTCGGCATACCTCCTTTCTTCTCTTGGAACTCTTCATCGGTGCAAAGCAATGTTGTATCTCGCCTTCTTTAGTTCTTCGAAGATCTTTTGCATTGGCACTCGCAATTCCAGTACCTTCCTAATTGGGGACCCTCCTACCTCCAAATTGTTCACCCGATTTTCATCATTATGATTTGGGATTGGATTTTTAACAATATTAGGCCCGACCTCTTCTTCAAACCCTAGCTTCCCACAAGCAATCAACTTTCTCACTGCTATCTTAAAAGCTTCGCAATCCTCAATGGAATGTCGTGTGACATTCATGTGATACTTGCAAGCCTGATTTGGATTGTACCAAGCAGGAAATGGTGGCTCTAGGGGACGTACAGGGTTCCCCGCAATTTAGTGGCGGTCAAACAATTGTTAGAATAAATCCGCATTAGAGATAGATAATCTTGGTAAGGGTGGCAGACTTGGATTTTGGAAACGTCCTTGGTTTTGGAAATTTGGGCGAGGCGGAGGATAGTTTGGGCGGTTTTATGGGGATGCAGGTGGGTAACGAGCGTATGACGGGCGAGCAAGGTTATATGGTTGAGAGGTAGGAATATTGTTGATTTGGTTTTGTGGATAAGTGTTGGTTTGTGAGGATGATTGTAACGGGTAAAAGTTTCAATGCCAACAATATCTATGAATGGAACATAGATGGCCAAATGGAGTACCAAATGCTCCAAACAATGCAGCACATGACAATGATGGCTATTGCATATCAAACTACAAATGATTGCTCTGAAGAAGCCATTTGCAATATTTTATCTGCAGGTTTTACAGGTCAACTAAAAGGTTGGTGGGATTATTCTTTCTCTGAAATACAGAAAGAACAAATGTTCTCTGCAATCAAGACCGATGCAGAAGGAAATCCAATCTATGATAATGAAGGTGAAACCATTCCAGATGCGGTTAACACCTTAATCTTCTCAATATGTGAACATTTTATGGGCAATTTATCCACTTGGAAGGATAGATATGCCGAATTATTGTCCAATCTCAAGTGTAGATCGTTATCCAGTTTTAGGTGGTATAAAGATACCTTCATAACTAGGGTTTACACTAGAGAAGATTGCCAGAATAGATTCTGGAAAGAAAAATTCATTGCAGGTCTCCCAACATCGTTAGGTGATCTTGTTAAAGATGATATCATAGCACAATCTCCAGATGGAAATATTCCATATGAGAAATTGGATTATGGTCAACTCATTGTAGCTACCCAGAAAATAGGGTCAAGACTTTGTAAAGAAGACAAAGTCAGAGATCAGTTCAAAAAAGAAAAGGCCGCCAAAAAGGATTTAGGGCCTTTTTGCGAACAATTTGGTATACCCCCTTGTCCAAAGGATAAGACCAAGTCTTCTAAGAAATATGAAGGTAAACCCTAAAAGACTAAGCATACCAAGTATGCTAAGTATAAGAAAAACAAACGATATGGCAAACCTAAGCCAGAATTCAAACCTAAACCAGCTACTGGTGATAGGAAAGCGGTTACTTGCTATAACTGCGGCAAACCTGGCCACATCAGTAAATATTGTAGGCTAAAGAAAAGAATCAAAGAATTGAATCTTGAACCAACAGTTGAGGAACAGCTGAATAATCTATTGGTTCAATCAGATACTTCATACGAGTCAGATGGTGATTTCGCTGAAGATATCAATCATGTCCAAGAAGATGATATTGGAAATATTAGTTCTGATTCATCTCCTGAAATTAATGTCTTAACCAAGGAGCAAGATCTCCTTTTTGAAGTCATTAATTCAATAACTAATCTAGATGAAAGGAGAAAGTATTTGGATAAGCTTAAATCTTCCATGGAATCCTCAAAGGAAAAGGATTTCAAAGGAAAAGGCAAAGTTATAGTCAAAGATCATTTTGACTTCACATAGATTCTTAAGCGTCTGGATGCTGCTCAGCAAACGAAGTCTGTTACGATTCATGATCTCCAGCAAGAGATTAAGAATCTGAAACAAGGAGTTAAGGAAATCAAACAAGAACAAGTTGTTCATAAATTGATTTTGTCTCAAATAGCTGAGGCTCAATCAGATGAATCTGGTTGTGAAGACAAACCAGAGTCAAGTGCCATCAAAGAAGATGAGCATGACAATCTTACTAAGGGTCAGGATGATCACGAAGATGAAGCATTCCTTAACTTAGTAAATCAATTAAGAATTCAAAAATTCCATATCAAGATCAAAATTATCATTGGAGAATTTGTTCTTAATTCTACAACGCTTTTCGATACAGGTGCTAATTCAAACTGTATTCAAGAAGGATTAATTCCTACCAAATACTTTGAGAAAACCTCGGAGAAGCTAAGTGCAGCTAATGGTTCTAAGCTCAGAATCAATTATAAGCTGTCAAGAGCTTTAATAGAAAATCAAGGTCTCCAAGTTGAAACCCCTTTCCTATTAGTCAGAAATCTGAAGAATGAAGTGATCCTCGAACTCCGTTCATCGATCACTTTTTCCTCTTTCCATTACTCATAATGGAATCATAACTCCAACATCCGGGAAAAGACATAGTTTTTCCCTGCATCATAAAACCAATCATTCGAGATTTAAATCTTCTAGATTGTAAGATTAACCAAATCAATTTCTTGAAAGAAGAAATTTCTTTTAGGAATATCGAGATACAACTACAACAACCAAACATCAAAGATAAGATCCAGATCCTCTTTGATGAAATCCAAAAATCTATCTCTGCTTCGACTTGCCAACGGAATTTTGGAATAGAAAGAAGTACGTTGTTGACTTGCCTTATGAACAAGATTTCAATGAGAGGCAAATTCCAACAAACTCTAGACCAATACAAATTAATCATGAACACCTAATATATTTTAAAAAGGAGATTAAATATTTATTAAACAAAGGTTTAATCGGGAGAGTAAATCTCATTGGTCCTGTTCTCGCCTTTTATGTCAATAAACAAGCGGAAATTGAGCGAGGAGCACCCCGCTTAGTTATCAATTACAAACCTTTAAACCAAGCTCTTAGGTAGATTAGATATCCAATTCCTAATAAAAAGGATTTGCTTAATCGCCTTAACACGGTAAAAGTATTTTCCAAATTTGACATGAAATCGGGTTACTATCGATAGAAGTCAAAGAAAGTGACATTACAAAACAACGTTCACTGTTCCTTTTGGGCATTACTAATGGAATGTTATGCCCTTTGGTTTAAAAAATACTCCTTCAGAATTCCAGAGAATTATGAATGAGATTTTCAATCCTTATTCAGACTTTACACTCGTCTACATTGATGATGTTTTATACTTTTCTCAATCCATTGATCAACACTTCAAACATGTGAAAATATTCATAGGTGTGATCAAAAGAAATGGTTTAGCTGTGTCTAAAACCAAAGTCAATCTCTTCCAAACAAAAATTATATTTCTTGGTCATAATATTTTCCAAGGAACTATTATTCCAATCAACAGAGCAATTGAATTTGTTGACAAATTTCTGGATCAAATAATAGACAAAACTCAGCTTCAGAGATTCTTAGGATGTCTCAACTATGTCGCTGACTTTGTCCCCAACCTTAGCAACATCATTAAACCTTTGCACAACCGTCTAAGAAAGGAACCCCCTCCTTGGACAGATGAGCATACAAAACTTGTCAAAATTATTAAATCTCAGATAAAGAATCTTCCATGTCTTTATCTTCCAAACCCTTCTGCCCTCAAAATTGTTGAGACCGATGCTTTTGACATTGGTTATGGCAGTATTTTAAAGCAAAGAATTTTAGGAAAAGAGCATGTCATTGCATATACTTCAAAACATTGGAATTCTGCAGAACAAAATTATTCTACTGTCAAGAAAGAGATTTTGGCAATAGTTTTATGCATTTCAAAATTTCAATCTGATTTACTTAATCAAAAATTTTTGGTTAGAGTAGATTGTAAATCTGCAAAAGATATTTTACAAAAGGATGTTAAAAATTTAGCATCAAAACAAATTTTTTCCAGATGGCAAGCAATTTTAAGTACTTTTGATTTTCAAATTGAATTTCTCAAAGGCTCTTCCAATTCTCTTCCTGACTTCCTTACTCGTGAATATTTATAGGGTATGTAGAAAAGTGAGAGTGGCAGCAATGCCAAAGTCAGAATCTTCCTCTACAAAGGGGAAGGGAAAAGGTAAATTAGTCCTTAAGGGACTCAATTGTCAAGGTTCATCGAAATCTGGGTCATCAACCCAAAAACCAACAATCAATCTTGGGTCATCAACCCAATCTGGGTCTTCAACCTAGCAAATCGCCAAACAGTCAAAAGAAGACTATGGCATCCCCATTCAATCTTTGTTAGCCTTTCAAGATCAAGGCCTAACCAAACTCCCTAAAGGAACTTGGGGAGATAGAGTGGAGAATGAATCAGGTTCTCCACCCCCTCTCAAAGGCTTAATCAAAGAGCTAGCCCGAACAGCTATCCCTTTAAACGTTGTCAAACCTGATACAAGATTATCAAAAAACAACACCCAAACACAAACAGCTGCAACCAACTATGTTGCAAAAAACCAAACCCATTTTTTTGTTCAAATGGAACCGGGATTTTGGGATAATAACCCTAATAAAGTTCCCGCCAAAATCTTTCAAAACGGTTCTCATTTTCAACAAACTCAATCAAATAAAAATAGAAATTTTTATGAGTTTATCTTGATTGATACAGATTCAGTCACAATTAAACATTATCGTGACCCAAAGGATCAATAAATATACACTCATTCAACTTTCCAAATTCTAAAGGTTCTAACACCTAAACAATTCGGAAAGAATTTGAATGTTTTCAAAAAAAATTCTCAAACTTTTGATCCCATTGGTTTTAATTACTGGGATTATCAACAAGCTTGGTACAATATTTTCTGGTACCAAAACAATCAAAACAAACATTCTTGGTTGATCTATTTCAAGAAGAATGTTAACTACAAATTTCCTCACTGGTTCGTCCATTGGTGGAGAATTTTTGGTCCAATCAAACAAATCCTTCCAGCAGAAGTCCTTGAAGGATATCAAACATTTGAAAAATATCTTGACATTAAGGAAAGCCCTTTCCCTGTCAACTTAATATTTTTCTCAAAATTCTCCCTTTCATGGGTGTTCAGCTGGCAATACAAATACCAGAAGCAGGATCTATACCCTGGTATATTGCCTATCTTGCAAAGAGCAACTTATGTCAAGTGGTGATCTCAGTTCAATTATGCGGCAGTCACAAGTGACAATGTCAAAATTTGGTTCCAACAGAATCCTAAATGGATGAAAGCAACCAACCCAGAGACATGTGAGTTCCTTAATCAGAGATCTCTGATAGTTTTGGTCTTGTCAGGATCCAAATCAAAAGAAAGTTTCCTTTAGAATATGGAAGCTATCTTAAAGCTAGCAAAGGAGGAGGTAGCCTCTTCATCAAAATCCTCCAAGCAGAAGCTCCCCCAATCTGATGAAGAGGAAGACGAAGAGGATTCAAGCCACTGTTCGGATCCTTTCTATCAAAACGAAGATGACTGTTATGGTATTGACACTACAGTCAACCTGAGTGATGATGATTAATCCCAATCACTCGGCCAGCAAAACCAATCAAAAATCTGGCATGAATAGTTTCAGTCACCCGATGATACTATTCATTACCGACAACACAGTCCAAGTCATGTTACCGACACTGTTCTTCAATAGTTGCAATAGTATAGTTCAAATTTACCGATACTGTTGTAATAGTAAATTTTCAATCTTCTATAAAAAAGATGTTAGGCTCAGTTGTTAGAGATCCGAAATTTTTTAGACAGTTTTAGAGTGAGAAGCTCTGAGTGATATGAGAGTTCTCATATTGTGAGTTCCTCAGTTCTTCTTCTTCCTCTTCCTCTTCCTCTTTTCAATCTTTCAATCTTGTAGTTTTCAAGAATTCAATCAAAACCACATGGTTTAGAAAATCTCTCTTCTCCCTCCACCGGTTCTGGTGAGGCTCTGCCTCCGCTCCGGTTTCTTTTCATTTTCCTCAGTTCTTGGTCGGTTCTACCACCTTTCTGGGTTTATGTTTTAAGTTTTCTGTTTTAATTTCTACAGTATTTGTTTTTACTATTTTCATGTTTTAATTTCCATTTTTTAATTTTATTTTAAATTAATGTAATTTCCGCATGTTCTCCTACTTCTTTTATCCTGCCCTCTTTTCTCCTTTCCCTTCCTTGACCCCGCCAATATATATACCGTTGATGATTAAGTTACTCCAAGAATAACTTTAAAATAGTTATTTTAAATCCACACCCTTCATTTTATTGTGATTCAATGGAAGGTATATGACTTCTTTAATTAACCAATAATGTAGAACATTAAATTACAATAAAATGAATTGTAGGGATTTAAAGTAACTCTTTTAAAGTTATTCTTGAAATAACTTGATCTTGAATATATATATATATATATATATATATATATATATATATATATATATATTAAGATGCTTAAAAATTACATGAAAGCTTAAGAGGTCTCCATATATGTTGATTTGACGAACTTGGAACACCTAATAACTTAATGACAACTGCCAAATGCCTACTTCATATATAACATTAAATGAAATCTTTATCAAATCTTTATCGAGTGTGTCCTCAATAAACTAAATAAATGAAAATATTATTCTTTATCATAATAAAAATGTTCCCATTATTTTTATTTTTAATTTGAAAACTCAGTCAATTCGTGTTGATCACATCAACCTATGATAGTTCTAGAATATCAATATTATTTAAATGATAAACATTTATAAATATTCCTATTTAATTTTGAAGTGAACTTTTTCAAGAACTACTTGGTCGCTAGGTTTTATGCAAGGAATCATTTGGAAGTATCAAGCATTTTGCATAAATTTTACAATGACATTTTTAGCTACCATCTACATGTAAGAAGGTATTTTTTTAATATTATAGAATAGCATTTGAGGAATGTTGGATCAGTAATTTTAAATTGTAAATTATGAACTATGAATGTAAACAAATGAAATGGTAAAATAAAGAACGAGAAGTGACTAAATAAATAAATACTCTATGTTATAATCAGTAGTTTATTTATTTTTCACTTGTAGAATAATATCAACTTAGGCTTTTAAGCCATGTCTACATTTTACCACGCAAATCTCTTATACCAAGCCATTAATTTCTCAGAATAAAAATAGGCTCCATCCTGTCTAATACTTCGCCAACACGGTTTTAAACACTCATTAAAATCGTGTTTAGCATCATAAATTAAAACGTTCTTTACCACATTGTTCCATTTCATATTGCACCAATACTGAGTATTACCAAATAAGTTGTCTTTGACAGAACGTTCTTGGTTTATTCCATTGGCTATCACAACCTCATCACGATCACCACCGCAACGGAAAGAGAGATAAATACCATCGCCCAAATTATTTGTAATTTCAACCACATGTGTCAGTGCAGGGAAACCATCTTCTTGACCTTGTACAGGGACCATAAGCACGTATGTTGCCACAATCACCAATAAAGCACCTAGAACCGAGGGCGTGAACATGTTGCTTTTCTTTTTCATTGGTTCTTAAGAGTTAAGGTTTCAATTGTTGTATTTGTTCTTCGGAGCTGATGAAATACTATGGTATTTAAGGTGAAAATCTCAGAGAGAGAAAACAGGGGCCTACATTAATGAATGGTGAAAAAGTTTTGCAAATAACCTTTTTTTATTATATAGACGGACGTTGGTTGACCAGTGAAGTAAATGCATTAAATTCATTCATATATATATATATATATATATAAGATGTATATAGTGGGAGGGTTTTTCTTATATGAGAGCGGGTGAGATAAATCTGGGTCATACAAACCATACATGGGTGGTTAGGATTAAAAGTTATTTCATGATTTTAAAAATATCACATGACCACTTAAAAAAGTCACATGATTTTGTGGTTTAATCTTGATCGTTTAAAGTTTAATCCAATGACTATGATATAATCCTCCCACTCTCATATAAATAAAGCTTTCTCACTTGATATGTCCCATATATATATATATATATATATATATATACACTAGAGGTATTTTTTATTAAAGTGTATTACAAATGAGATAACAACAAATAATTACCATACAACTATACAAGAATGATTAAGAGATTAAGATTAAAAGTTATTTAGTAATACATGATTACTTAAAAAAATCACGTGCATTTATCTTCTAAGCAAGATCCAATGGTCAAAACTCAGTTTTCTCATTTCTCACAATATCATAGTGTTTGACTAGCTATCCATATAGGCAAATTGTCATACTAACCCTTGGCAGGAGGTCATGGAAAGGTATAGTCCTCCCTAATACTACAACTACAAGTAAAGGTTGCCTGAGTGAGTCTACTTCCACTGTAATAAACCATTAATATATTGGGTAGTCATATATATATATATATATATATATATATATATATATATATATATATATATAGTCACGATCCATTGATATCAAATATAAATCTTTTGACTTACAACAAATTTGAACCATTGAACTTAGTTAATCTACGAATAAAAATATTTCAAACAATTTTTTTTTAAGAAAAAGTCACGTGCCCAACTTTTCTCCCTCATTCTTCGGCTTTTTGACCAAACTGGGTTTCTTTTAGAAACTATTTACCAGTTTAGGGTTGTTCTGAAACTATTTATCAATGGGGGGTCGTTTTGAATATTTTATTATTTTTAGGTCTGACGGGTCAAAGGCGCCACTGCAGATGGCGCCTTTGAAGGTGCCACTGCAGTTGGCGTCTTTGACTTAAAAAAAAAAAAAAATTGAAAAGGGGAGGCGCATTTGGCAGTGGCGTCCTCCCCTCGCTTACTCTGATGAGCGCTCTTGTAGCGCTCAGATGTGACAGCCATTTTCCTTTTTTTTTTTTTTGAATTTTGAATTTTGACTTTTTTTAAAAAGATAAAAATTTATTTATAAAAAAACTCATTCACCAAATAAGGAACTGAATTCAACAGATATTTGTACATACTTAACCAAAAAAATTTATTTCTCAAAAAAACTCATTCACCAGATAATGAACTGAATTCACCAGATATTTATACCCGATTCACCATATATTTGCACATACTTAACAAAAAAATTATTTCTCAAAAAAATCATTCACCAGATAATGAGTTGACCATATCTAATCCTCTAATCCTAATAAATGAATCCCTTCCTGATCAAGCAACCAACAAACAAAATAAATAAAATAATATAAAATAATAAAATAACCAATAAAACAGACAAAATAATATAATAATTGAAATAATAAAAATCCCAAATATTTGTGAGGCCGCCACCTCACCACTACAGGAGCCACAAAAAATAATAGAAATAACAATTTACACCAATAAATATTCATCAATTATTACAGTAGTAAAAAAATTATTTGGTGAGAGCATTGCGAGTCACATACTGAGAGGTTTGCTTACAACCATTTTGCCATTCATCTCCAAGAGCTACCACACAATAAAGGGAAAAGAAATCATTTTTAAAGTAAAAAACCACTAACTATTTTTAACATGAAAATACCACCTACTTACAGCTTTGGATGCCTCATCAGGAGTTGAGAATGCAACAAATCCTGATCCTGATCCTCGACTTATGCCATTGCACATATTTTTTTTTTTTACAGAGATTGCACATAGTTAATTATAATGAAAAATTTGGAGGATCATAGGTTCACCTCCCCTTTTCTTTTTCTTTTTCTACACGTTCGTTTCTACTATCTTTCTTTTTCGGCTTTTTGACCAAACTGGGTTCCTTTTAGAAACTATTTACCAGTTTAGATATCTGGTAAATGGGTTTTTTTTGAGAAATAATTTTTTTTATTAAGTATGTGTAAATATCTGGTGAATCGAGTACAAATATCTGGTGAAAAAAATTATTGAGTGCAAGTATGAAAATTTTGATAAATAAAATGGTTCCATGTTCACGTAAACAAAGACGTTTTGACATCATGATTTTTAGCAAATTGATTTGTAAGAAAGGGAGATGAAAGGGTTGATAAGCGCTTTGGGAGGCAGGGGTAAAGAAGCGAGAAGATGAGATGTGGAAGAGCATGCATAATCGCTATCTTAACCAAATAAATTTTTTTGGTTAAGTATGTGTAAATATCAGTAAATATCTCTCGTAAAAAAAATATGTGCAATGGCATAAGTCGAGGATCAGGATCGGGATTTGTTGCATTCTCAACTCCCGATGAGGCATCCAAAGTTGTAAGTAGGTGGTATTTTCATGTTAAAAATAGTCGGTGGTTTTTACTTTAAAAATGATTTCTTTTCACTTTATTGTGTGGTAGCTCTTGGAGATGAATGACAAAATGGTTGTAAGCAAACCTCTGTATGTGACTCTGCAATGCCTCACCAAATAAATTTTTTTACTCTTGTAATAATTGATGAATATTTATTGGTGTAAATTGTTATTCTTTATTATTTTTGTCCTCTCCCGTAGTAGTCTTTGAGGTGGCGGCCTCACAAATATTTGGGATTTTTTTATTTCAATTATTATATTATTTTGTCTGTTTTATTGGTTATTTTATTATTTTCTATTATTTTATTTATTTTGTTTGTTGGTTGCTTGATCAGGAAGGGATTCATTTATTAGGATTAGAGGATTAGATATGGTCAACTCATTATCTGGTGAATGGTTTTTTTGAGAAATAATTTTTTTGGTTAAGTATGTGCAAATATATGGTGAATCGGATATAAATATCTTGTGAATTGATTCATTATCCGATGAATGAGTTTTTTGAGAAATAAATTTTTTTTTAAGTATGTACAAATATCCCGGTGAATCGGAGTACAAATATCGGTGAATTCGATTCATTATTTGGTGAATGAGTTTTTTATAAATAAATTTTTTTATCTTTTTAAAAAAGTCAAAATTCAAAAAAAAAAAAAGGAACAGGGGCTGCCTGCTACAGGAGCGCTACTGTAGCAAGCAGGGGGGAGGACGCCACTGCCAAATGCGCCACCCCTTTTCAATTTTTTTTTTTTTTTAAAGTCAAAGACGCCAACTGCGATGATGGCGCTTCAAAGCGCCATCTGCGGTGATGGCCTTTATTCGTCGACCCAAAAATAATAAAATATTCAAAACGACCCCCCATTGGTAAATAGTTTCAGAACAACCCTAAACTGGTAAATAGTTTCTAAAAGGAACCCAGTTTGATCAAAAAGCATCATTCTTCCCATCCGTTCTCACTCATTTTTTCTGAAGAACCCACCATTCTTTCGTGAACAGCAGGGGAAGACTCGTCACGGCCACCACCCAGCACGTTTCCAGGAGCCGTCGTACCAGATCGCCACCACGCAACAGCCACGTTCCACTGCGCACTACAACGCCGCCGCTGCAGAGAAGAACCCCTTTCTTTCTCTCACCATTCACCACGTTCTCAGTGAACACACCTGCAGCTAGACCATAACGTCTGTTGGATTTTCCCGTCTTATTAAGAAAATCCCACAATGCCACATTCATATGTGCCTGCCTTTTGTCATCATTTTTAACAAAATTTTGCATTTTGATTTTACAAAATAGTGTTCTCTTTTTTCATACGGTCCACATGCAAATGATGATGAAATCAAGTCAATTAGAAAGATCCGTCCTGAATGGGACTGAAAACCACACATTTGCAGGAAATCCATACCAGTTTTTCATTAACATACATATGGGGGATTTTGGGTGGTTCTCCCTGTTCGTGGTGCTTCACGAAATCCCTAGCAGCAGAGCAGGGAGGAGACGGGGTTGGTGAAGGAAAGAAGGGGGAACTAATGGCACGTGACACTTTACTTATTTTTTTTATCAAAATTATTTGAACCATCGGATTTAATGATTTTAATTACTGACATTTGATGTAAGGCGGAATACTTACACCTGATGTGAATATATATATAGAGAGAGACCCATTCTCTTTGTTTCAATTTAGAGTTTAATTATTATATATTGATGCTGCTAAGTTTTGTATACTATCAATTATTCAGAGATCATGAATGATTTTTAAGATAGTTATAATAAGAGTTAAATATTTTAGTTGATGTGATAAATTATGATTGATTGACAGTATAAAATATCTTTACAATATTAATGCATACCAATTAAATCATTTAATTTAAACAACATTTACTTATGGATATGTTAATAAAATATCAATATATTTAATGAAAAAAGAGAATAATGTATTATTCTCTTATAAGAAAAGAGATAGTTCCTTTAATAAAAATAATAATATAAAATTATTGATTAAACTTTATTTTTAAATACAAAAGAAACACATTATACATTTTTATAAAAATATTATTATGGAATTAAGTTGATAATTTTTGCAAAATTCATACATTTATCAGTTGTCGCAACTTTTCTTCATTTCTTAGTTTACCAAAACTTAAACCAGATAGCCATTAAAATAATTTTCTATGTTATGACACATGTGTATGCGAATTAAAATTAAACTTTTATTCTCCTTAATTTTCACAAACAATCATGTGACTTTTGATGTTAGCATGTGTTTTGGAGAATGTCTGTTAAATTGGATTCCTATATAATGGAATAATCAATATCACTGAACATTATAAATTAATCGACGGTGCATGGCTGAAGTTCTTCTATGAGGATAATAACATATTTGCAATGAGAATTGAGGACAGAAACTTCAACGAAATCATTAATCCTACTCCAACAAAAACCTACTATGTTCCTAGTAGAAAAAAACTACATTGCATGACGTTCTTAATTCTGGAAAGAAAAAAGACACAGAAAATGATTATTGTTTGTACAAGAAAATTATTGTCTTGATATACAATCTACCTCTAACAACATGCATGGTAGGACAATTATTTATTTTTTCTATAATAGTATTTGTTTATTAAACCTTCTTTCCCAATTTTACTAAATAAAACTGTTATTTATTTGTAGAATTTGCCTGCCAAATTAGTTAAAGAGGGATTGATCTCCAAGCCATTGACCTGCAGTATCAAAAGATGATGCTGAGAGAATTTTTTCTTGCAACATCCGATGGGTGAATCGAAGGGAATCTGAAGCATATATTACCAATGGTTGCTAGACTTTTGTAAAACTAACAATCTGATTGAGGGGAGCAAAGTGGAACTCAAGGTTAATATGGGAGATTAGACTACCATATATGCAAAGACCAAATATATCTAGAGCACTTTTATGAAAGATAATACTGATTTTGTTTTGTTTGATCTTTTGTTATTTTTCAATTTGTAATGCCCAAGTAAAACTTTATAATTTTGGGATTAAGACATCTATATATCCGTTTTTGTTTGAACTTCATATGACAGGTGTTGCTTTGGCAATAAATTATATATATATATATATGGTTGTCTTCTAATTATATTAATTTTATGCGTTCAGTTGTACCAAAAAAAGAATATGCATTATGTCCTACCCACTAGCAGATTTTTATTTCCATCATCTTTATGTAATATATCATTTATCCTTTATTTCATATATCATATGTTAATTTATGAATTTATAAATTTATAAATGCTAATTAATTAGATACTCAATTAAAACTTTGATTTAGATATTTACATTTTTTTACCAAAGATTTAGATATTTACATATTTGATATTATTTAACTTTGAAAAAAATATTTTTTATATTACTAAAATATTGTGTTATTACAATGCCGTCCTGTGCATGTCACGGGTAACACCCTAGTAGCTTAATAAAGTGCGTAGTACAATAGGAGGAAGTGTTTCTCAACAAAATCCTTTCGCCGCCATGACCCTTAAGGGAGTTCCCTGTCATCCCTAGCCCTTTTCTCGCCATAAGAGTCGTCCTTCTCTTCATGAGCGAATCTCTTTTGCGCGTCTCTCTGTTTTCGTCCAGCCAAGATCTTTTCTTGGTCGCAAGATAAGTCGCTGTAATGAGCAGGAAATGTTTTTTGGACACGGACTTCTCAGGTTCACTTCTATACTACTACAAAAAAGGGCTTTAGTAGCGCTTTTTTTTGGCCTTTAGTAGCGCTTCAAAACGCTATCTATTCACCCACTACTGAAGGTGGGAGAGATTCAGTAGCGCTTTTTTAAGCGCTACTAAAAGTAGGAATAGGTAGCGCTTCCTTGAGAAAGCGCTGTCTAAAGTTGGTAATAAGACAATCTATTACATACTTTAGACAGCGCTTTCTCAAGGAAGCGCTATCTATTTGTCACTTTAGGCAGCGTTTTTTCAAGAAAGCGCTACTGAAAGTAGGAATAGGTAGCGCTTCCTTGAGAAAGCGCTGTCTAAAGTTGGTAATAAGACAATCTATTACATACTTTAGACAGCGCTTTCTCAAGGAAGCGCTATCTATTTGTCACTTTAGTCAGCGTTTTTTCAAGAAAGCGCTACTGAAAGTAAGAATAGGTAACACTTCCTTGAGAAAGCGCTGTCTAAAGACAATCTATTACATACTTTAGACAGCGCTTTCTCAAGGAAGCGCTGTCTATTTGTCACTTTAGACAGCGTTTTTTCAAGAAAGCGCTACCTATCCCCTCCTTTTTTTTCATTATTCACTGTTTTTCTACATTTCCCACCTGCACAACCATCCCTCATCAATTCACAGTAACACTGCATTTAGGTACATCACACACATACACATATATAATGTACAAAGCTTACATATTGGTAAGCATATATATATATATATATATATATATATATATATAAACCAAACCAACTATCAAAATCATGCATTTTTAACCAATTAATTAATATACTTTAACACAATTCACAATAACGCTTACACATAACCAATTCTACTATTTAAGTCCATAAACCAAAAGGTCGCTGACTTACACTAGATAATAACCATGCATACTAACAATGTGTACAAGCTAATCAACACACTAGTAATTATAAACAATTTGTGCATGCTGCTTCCATCTTCTGCTTGATCGCACAAAGTCTTTGTTGTCGGCCTGCATAAGATACACATACAGATCACTTGCACATACACACAAGTCTAATAATATAGGAGAGACACTAGCTAGCATAATATCAGAGTATGTCGTACCTTTTAATTGTTGATAAATTTCATAACCACATAACGACACCACTCGTCTTTAAGTTGAGTAAGTTGATCATCGGAGTATGTGATGCATTTACATTCAGGACAATACTTCAGAATGAAAATTAAATCAAATTAGAATGACTAAATCTGAGTTATTAAATTATATAATCTAGAATTGAAATTAAATACCGTGGTTGGGATTTGCATTTGGTTTTGAATGATGATATCCTTGATAAATTTCAGAACGTAGTAGCCACAGTCGTTGTCATTCGGTTGACGGGGGCACTATAAAACCAAAAATAATAAATTAATTCTTTTAATTTTTTATTTTAAATTAAAAAATTGCATAAGGGTTTTCGTAAATACCATTATAGATATCCATTTAGTCGGCCTGGATGATTTAGAAATTCGAGACTTGCCTCCATGTAATCCTCAATGAATTAGCAAAGCCCTAAGTGCAAAATCAAACAATTTCATTGAAGTAAAGGTTTCGAACCACCATCATATATATGTGTATATATGAAGATAACAATAAATGCATATATATAATTACTGATTGTATGTATCCCTCATTTTTTTGTGATTGTTAAAATACATATGCAAGGGATCTAAATAGTACACCGTGTCCTCTTTGGGATTGATCACTAACAATACCCAATGGCCCCTACAAAAATGTGGTCAGTTAGGAAATCTTAAGCAGCTAATCACATTTCATAAAAGTTGCTATCGTTAATTAAATTAAATGACTCACACTACATTGCAAGGTGACAAAAACAAGGTCTCATCCTCTGGCTTTGTCAATGCCAAGCGTTCAGCTATGTACTCTTTTATTTCCAAAGAGTCAAAGTGCATATGTGTTCGCTGTGGACATAGAAACACAAACCTCCGTAGCTGAAGGCGGGATTGCAAAGACTTGGCTCAAAGCGTACTGGAGCTGAAGTGCGGCAGCTTATGGAGGATGTTAGCTATTATTCATTTTACAAGAATTGCCCTCTATTTCTTTATTTTCAAGCCTTCCAAACTTAAATTCCTTAGCCTAAATAAAATGTTAAATTATTGTATGATATATGATTTTACAACACACATTGATATGTAACAATATTAACACAATAATAACACGTAGCAGAATTTCAGATTTGAACAATGTAATTCAGCTGACCTTTGTTGTCCTTGAGTGAATCAATAGGTGGATAGAAGAATATATTAACAGGTAGTGCATGACTACGTGCACCCTTGGGAGAGCCTCTTTGGTGGGTTGCTAGCAACGTGTCCTGTAAAGAAGAATAAATTAATGTAAGCAATTCATTCAAAATCACAAACTCACTTAGCTTTTCATGCATTATTATTATAACCTCGTATAGAACATCCGGCCTTGTTCACACGCCTGGCCAGAGCAGTTGTCCCTTCTCTGATCAAAAGGCTCAGTAGAGAGATCACTACTATGGGTATGAGATCTTACATATCAATGTGTGTTGTAAAATCATATATCATACAATAATTTAACATTTTATTTAGGCTAAGGAATTTAAGTTTGGAAGGCTTGAAAATAAAGAAATAGAGGGCAAATCTTGTAAAATGAATAATAGCTAACATCCTCCATAAGCTGCTGCACTTCAGCTCCAGTATGCTTTGAGCCAAGTCTTTGCAATCCCGCACAGCCACACCAAGTTACAACAAAGTCACTAAAATTGTGGATCCCAATAAAAAAAAAGTATTATAGCAATCGCATTTATTTTTATTATTGAAGGGATAAATTAGGTCAGATAATCCAAATAACAAGGGTCCAAAGTGATTTAACTTAAACTATGTCACAAAACAAAGTTCAAGAGTGATGATTTTTCCTATAAATTTATTGGATTCCATAGTCCATTATTTGGTTAACACAGGTACACCCTTGCATAATTGCTCAGGCACTGGCCCTCTGTAAAAAACATTGCTCAGCATCATTTCTGTTGGTGAGGGAACAACAGTAAGAGATAAGATGACTAGTAATAAGTCACTGTTGTAAATTAAGGTGCATAAATATGTTTGTAAAGAGCAAGACTTTACCACCATTCCAGCAAACAATGTGAACAATGGGAACAAAATATTGGTCCACTTTGTTCCCCTCTGCATAACCATTAAATGCGATGACCATTGAGAAAGTGTGGATTGTGACAAATGCAAGAGCAATAATTGCTGCAATATATATAAAAAAGGAGTGAACCTTGGATATATAAAAAAGGAGTGAACTAACTGGAGCAAAGAAATGAAATATTAAAAACACCATAAATCTATATAAATTCAAAATTTCCAGCTAAACTTGTTCATGCACTGGAACCTAGACTTAATAGGAAAGTCCAGTTCAAGACTCTCTTAGCCCAACTCTTCTATATATTGACAAGAATGAAATAAATATGCGGTTAAGCCTCAGGAATCAGGTATAAAAATTTCCCAATAGTTTGAAGCCGTTAAATGCGATGCCATTGACATACATGCATAGAAGAGCCAGCAGTGGGGAAAATCTCACCAGAAAGAAGGAAAAACGGAACCTGAGAACACCTGTCAATAAAATAAGTGGCCGGACCAAATGCCGGAGTCAATAGGCTGATGCAGAAGAACACAGCTTGGGCTACTCCATGACCCAAACCACCAGCTGTGAAAAATATGCAAAAAGTAATAAAATACTTGATTATCAAAAACAGGTTATGATTAATGATACAGATCTGAAAATCTCATTCTAATAAGCCATAGTGTTCCTCAATAGAATCTGATCGAGTGATTGATTTTCTTTAACGAGAGAATGAATGGAGATGCCAAACCCTCAAATTGGAGGGTTTGAATGGGATGAAGTGGTTAGGATTACTCAAGGAACTCCCAGACAATGAGTGAATGTCTTTTTACCAGTTCACTCCATCCATCCAAAGATAGTTAGGGATTGGAAAATAAGGCTAAAGGGGTTCCATTTTCTTACCCAGTGCAATAAGCATCTTATCGGAGAGGAAAAGATGAGGTTTTGATACCCTGTCAGCAAAAGCATCCAACATATCTTCCAACCTCCTACACACACATGATTAATTAATAATCCAGATAAAAAGAAGAAGAAGGGGATGCACAAAATGAAAGTAAGAAAGAGAGAAAAGGTTAGTTGCTTATATAATTTCCAGAAGATTAGCCTGAGGGTTTCTTGAAAAGCAACAGAAGTAAGTATAAGGATAGAGTAAGGCCACCATGCTGTTGTGTTAAAGGGAAGAAAGCCTCTCCATATTCCAGACAGAACAATCAAGCTGATAAGCCACAACAGAGTACTGCATTCATGCATAATGATTATGCACCACCATTTGTGTTATTAATTAATGAGATCAAACAAAGGGTTTAGGTTAGGAGTGAGGTGAATGAGGGTAACATACCTGGAGAGAAGTCGAGCAGCTTGAACAACAGTTGATTGACAGACGTACTTATTTATGACACAACAAAAGTCTCCAAAAATCTAAATAACAATAGAAATTCATCACATCATTCAAAACAGATTCTACAAAAACCAAGGCATATAGATTGACATATGTGCCATGCTCATGCAATAAGGCAGACAGGGGTGCATATCAATATCACAATTTAAAAATGTTTGATATAATAATTATTTGATAGAATTACTGATTGACATATTTACCTTTGAATGACTTCACTATATAACATTCTAAATAACAGCCACTGAGTTAACAACATCTTTAT
The DNA here is from genome assembly GCA_030762895.1 of Sophora flavescens. NCBI lineage: Eukaryota > Viridiplantae > Streptophyta > Magnoliopsida > Fabales > Fabaceae > Sophora > Sophora flavescens. The sequence goes on along the minus strand of CM061064.1, from coordinate 89,288,963 downwards.
GAGCAAGGAAATAATTCAGCTTGTCCATATAGTTCCCAAACAAAGCACATTCTATTTTAACACTGACAGATTTCAAAGTAACGAAAGAGATGCACTGTAATCACATCAAGTTTTCCACCAGCCATTTGAACAACATTTTCTAACAGGGTCCACCAGGGATTGGAACTGTCAGTTTTTGTGACGACTGGTTTCCCAGACTCATCATGCACGGATACCTTCTGTTTGAACTGCCCAAGCTACAAGATATTAATTGGAGAATCTGATTTTGGGGTAATTTGTTCTCACAAAGAAAAGTCTTTAAAGAACCAGTCATGTTGTATGCAGATGAAAATTACAGTTATCACCCATACCAATACCATTACCAAAGAATACAGAATGGCAATTTCCAACCATCCTTTCGAAGTAAGTTTATTCCGAAAATCCATCCTATAATCATCATAACCTTCAAGGGGAGGTCAATACATGATATTATTATTATTATTATTATTATTATTATTATTATTATAAAAGAAGAATTTCATTAAGACGAGGAGAAAATGCTCACAAAGAGTTAGGGGGACAAGAGATCCTCCTTCCAAACAAAATAAAAAGAAGACTAACATAGAGAACAAAAAAAAAAAATCAACAAGTTAAAGCTATCTAATTTGTCAACATTTATGCAAGAGAAACCCCTTAAAAAGACCATGGGCATAATACCAAGTAGAAGCCAAACACCTAAACTTATGCCAAAGGAGCTGCTCATAAAGAAAAATCTCCTTAAAGATATGAATTACACTCCAACCAAATATATCCAAGAGGCATGGATTACTACACAATGCCACGAGAATTTGGCTTCTTTCCTTCTTCCAAAACCAGAAAAAACTAGTAAAAAGAAACTGGTCCAAGGACCTAGGGCAAACCCAGTACTTGCTGAAAATGCCAAACAAATAATGCCATGAAGAAACAGATACAAAACAATGTAAAAACATATGGGGAACCATTTCTGAGCTAACACCGCACATAACACACATATCACGAGAAATAGCCTTATGTGGCCTACGAACCTACAGCATGTCATTGGTATTAATTTCAAGCTTAGTCATAGAAACATTTCCCATGGTTACATATTTCTATGAAACCAATAAGAAAAGCAGTCAACTATTAGCTGGGTGTATTATATGGATGATACATGCTTTCATTCATTCTTCTTTTTCTTCATTCTGTTTTTATAGTTTTTGTTTGGTGGTATCTTGATAAGAAAGAAGTTACAGACTCAAGCAAAGGGATGGTAGAGAAATAGAGGGAGAAAAAACCATGGTAAGCAATGGCAAGTATTAGCCTCCCATCCATTCATTCATAAAACTAACTTAACAGATTACTGCCTTCCCTTTTCTTTCTTCAAACTTGCACCCTACAACCATTGAAACAGTATTGGGAACTAACTGCCCCATTCCTCCAAACTCAAATTACACTTACAAGTTTCAGGCCAAGGATCAGATTGGCACTTATACATACTTTCCATCAACTAAACTGCATAAAGCAGCTGGAGGGTTTGGAGGACTCAATGTCTAGCAGTTTAACTATGGCAAATCTTATTTACAGTTCCTCAAACAGAAATAAATCCATCTTAAAGACCCTCTTTGGGAATCTATGGCTCCTTCTAAGGCAAAAATACAAAATTGCAAATCAGATTCAACAGGATCAATAATTACATAAAAAAATAAACAGCCAACACAGAGGATTCGAGAGATCAGTTCACAACGAGAAGCAACGCAGAGCACTTAGAAATGAATTCAAAAAGTAATCGCATACCTGTGTGAGATTGATTATAATATAATTGGTTGATTCCAGTAGTGGTTGAAGAGATGAGCTGAAGATGCGAGCGTGTGGGTGTCGGTTAGGGATTGGGTGATGAATGAAGGGGCTGCTTAGGTTGGAGGATGAAGGAGCCGGAGACAGGGACTGAAGCGGCGGATAAGGGTGGGGAGGTTTGGGTTCCCTCGACGTGATCGTGAGAGAGAGCGGTTTTTGAGATTTTGAAGGAAAGTTGCGTTATGAAGCAGAGGGAGAAAACAACGGCAGAGGAGAGGGAGACACGCTTCGTTCCGTTTCGCTTCTGGCTTCCTCTGTGAGCAGAGGGAGAAAACGACGACAGAGGAGAGGGAGACACGGTAGAGGGAGAAGGTGCGATGAAGGGTTTGAGAAAGAGTCCCGCGATGAAGGGTTTGAGAAAGAGTCGCGCGAGAAAAAGAGGGCTGTGAGGGAAATATTTAGTAAAAGGGAATAGATAGCGCTTCTTTGAAAAAGCGCTATCTATTTACTTACCTATGATAGCGTTTTTTTGAGGAAACGCTATCTATTCTCTTACTTATAATAGCACTTCCTTAAGAAAACGCTATCTATTCCTATCTATATATATATATATATATAGATAGAGAGAGAGACCCATTCTCTTTGTTTTAATTTAGAGTTTAATTATTATATATTGATGCTGCTAAGTTTTGTATACTATCAATTATTCATAGATCATGATATGAATGATTTTTAAGATAGTTATAATAAGAGTTAAATATTTTAGTTGTTATGATAAATTATGATTGATTGACAGTATAAAATATCTTTACAATATTAATGCATACCAATTAAATCCTTTAATTTAAACAACATTTACTTATGGATATGTTAATAAAATATCAATATATTTAATGAAAAAAGAGAATAATGTATTATTCTCTTATAAGAAAAGAGATAGTTCCTTTAATAAAAATAATAATATAAAATTATTGATTAAACTTTATTTTTAAATACAAAAGAAACACATTATACATTTTTATAAAAATATTATTATGGAATTAAGTTGATAATTTTTGCAAAATTCATACATTTATCAGTTGTCGCAACTTTTCTTCATTTCTTAGTTTACCAAAACTTAAACCAGATAGCCATTAAAATAATTTTCTATGTTATGACACATGTGTATGCGAGTTAAAATTAAACTTTTATTCTCCTTAATTTTCACAAACAATCATGTGACTTTTGAAGTTAGCATGTGTTTTGGAGAATGTCTGTTAAATTGGATTCCTATATAATGGAATAATCAATATCACTGAACATTCACTAGTGGAAAATATACATTAGACGGTAAAGGTTTACGTCAGTTAACCAAAAGCTAGACGTTAAAAAGGAGGCGGTGGCAATTTTGTAAATATCAGGCTTCATTATTTCAATTTTAACGTCAGTTGTTTTAATGACTGACGTTAAAAGTGAAGTGACTCACTTTTAACGTCAGTTCAATAAAGAACTGACGTTAAAAGTGAATATTTTAACGTCAGTTCGATAAAGAACTGACGTTATAAGTAAGTCTCTTCACTTTTAACGTCAGTCCCTACATCAACAGACGTTAAAAGTTATTTTAATAATTTTTTTTATCTAGTATACGATTCCTTCCGCATTGCTTTGATGTTTTGTGTTTCTGTTTTGAAAACTAAAATATATGTGCGAAGTATAAGTTGAATCAATAACCCAAACCGGATCTCATTCATGAAGTGTAATACAGACTGATCGATACAGAAGATTGAAAGGGTTTAAAATCCTATAAAAAGTTACATTGAAAGGGTTTAAAATCCTATAAAAAGTTACATTGAAAGGGTTTAAAATCCTAAACATTAAAGCTACATCCCATCAGAAAGTTTTATGAAATATGCCAAATGGAAAACTATATATACTCCGAAGACCTCAGAAAACTGGGCGGCATGAGAGAGCTCAAGAGAGAGGCAAAAACAGGTGCACCAGATTCGTTTCAAGCAAAGGCAGTGGTTCCAGAGACTTCCAAGACGGTCACTTGTTTGCCAAAGCTGAGGTTTTGGAACTGTGACCCCCGAGCACCTGATTAGCCCTCCAGCAGCTGATTCTCCGGAAGGTGATAAGGTGAGCAACTCACACAATGTAATTTACTCAGACTTATCACCCATGCAATGTAATTTACTCAAACTCAAAAGTTGTTTGACCATTAAGACAAAGACCTTTGAGTCTAGGAATAGGAAGAAAGAGTGATGAAGTTAATCTCCACGGTAGAGCCATATTGTGAAGCAGAAAATTAAAAGGATGGAAGGAAGCTATTTATAGGAGCAGGGGATGAAGTTACTAAGCTATTCTGATTTTGAAGAAAACTTACCTATAAACTTAATGCTCATTAAGAGGATTGAGTTACAAGGTGCATGGGTAAGTAGCACAGTACAGTCAAAGGAATGAATGTTTTGCAGATATCTATAAACTTTTAACGTCAATTTTTTAAAAAAACTGACGTTAAAAGTGTTTTTAATAAAAAATATTAAGACTAAACCCCCAATTTGGTCCCTGAGAAAAACACTCAGGTCTGAAATAGTCCCTAACCAAAAAAAATTATCCGTTTAGTCCTTAAGAATGTATTTCCGGGACAGATTAGTCCTTCTGTCATATTTTGTAGTGTTTCTATCATGTTTAGTGCATGTTAATAGGGACTAATTTGGCTCACGGTCATGTTTCTTAGGGACTTTACTGGTATCACTTAAAAATTGTTAGGGACTAATTTGTGACAGAAGGACTAATCTGTCCCGGAAATACATTCTTAAGGACTAAACGGATAGTTTTTTTTGGTTAGGGACTATTTCAGACCCGAGTGTTTTTCTCAGGGACCAAATTTGGGGTTTAGTCAAATATTAATTGTTAACGTCAGGTTTTTATACAACTGACGTTAAAAGTTTGATTTTTACTTCAGTTAAATAAATAGCTGACGTAAATAATCCTATATATTATACACGTGCATAATGAATATTGGAAATAATGTAATTAATACACGGGAACTTGGCAGTCATCAAATAAGTTGACGTTAAAAATGAGGTGGTGGGTAAACTATTTGCGCCAGTTCTACAAATAACTGATGTAAATAATTATGAAACTCATTTCATTGGTTGTCATGTCCCTGTTGTCCCTCTTAACGCAGATCACTCCATATAGTACTGCAGTTTATTTCTAAACCTTTTTTTATACAAGTTTATTTTTAATTTTTATTAATTAGCTTGAATCAGTAAACAAATTATTGTGCAAATTAAAATAAATAAACACTTAACATAAAACAAGTTATATGTATAATCAAATCGTATGACATTGAAGCGATTCATAAGTTAAAATTACATGATTAAAAGATAAAAAATTTCTGCAACATAGCCCTAAAATATAAAAAAGTTTCTGCATCAATATCATTTTCTTCTCAGTCCTGTCATCAGAAACTCCAATGGATGCATCACCTCCTTCACTTGAATTCCAAGATGCAAAGTAAATCCTCAGTCACTAGCAACGAAAGCAAAGTGAAATGGATCTTTGCATCTTTCTTCTTCAGTGGAGTTCCTTGATGCATCATCTTGAATCCACAATCACTTGCTTCCAAAGCAAAGTGAAAGGGATGACGGGGATGAAATAAAGTGAGAGAATCACATTACGTGATTCACCCAACCTTAATGTCCATGCAATGTAATTTACTCAAACTCAGAAGTTGTTTGACCATTAAGACAAAGACCTTTGAGTCTAGGAATAGGAAGAAAGAGTGATGAAGTTAATCTCCACTGCAGTAGCTTATTGTGAAGCAGAAAATTAATTAAAAGGAGATGGAAGCTAGGAAGCTATTTATAGGAGCAGTGGATGAAGTTACTAAGTTATTCTGATTTTCTTGAAAACTTATCTATAAACTTAATGCTCATTAAGAGGATTAGGTACAAAGGTGAATGGGTAAGTAGCACAGTACGTAGTCAAGGGAATGAATGTTTTTCAGAAACTAATAAACCTTTAACGTCCGTTGTGTAATACAAACCGACGAAGAAGTTGTGAGTGTTTTTAACGTCAGTTTCTTAATACAACTTACGTTAAATATATGACATTTAACGTCAGTTATTACTAACAACTGACGTAATAAGTGTGAGAGTTTTTAACGTCAGTTTATTAAGACAACTGACGTTAAATATATGATCTCCAACGTTAGGTTTTACCAAAAACTGACGTAAAATGTTGTTTTATTTTAATTATAACATTTACCCCCGCGCGCCTTCTCCACTTCTCTACGTCTTTTCTCTTTTCATCACGCTCAACCCTCACTCTCGCTCTCACTCTGCCCTAATCGCGCGCTCATCAACACCGCAACCACCGCGAGGGCTTCTTCGCCACCACCGTGAGGTACACTCTTAACCCCTAACTCTGTCTTTCCCGCTCCTTCTTTGCGATAACTTGACATCTCTCTTTCCCCTGGCCTTCCCGCGCACTAACTCTCCTTGTCCCTCTGCTCTCAGTAACCACATCGAACGTTGGCCACCACTGAGCTTCCCCCCACCACCACGCGAGCGCCTATTTCTGGTGAGTCTTTAATTAGGGCACATTTTTTTATTCACGGTTTTGAGTGCATGCATGTTGCTCTGCTGGTTTGAAACTGTAGTCTCAGTAGTTGAAACTTGAAACTGTGAGTTTGAGTTGTTTGGAATATCTCTATTTTTGGTTTTGAGTGTATGTTGAAACTGTAGTCTCAGTAGTTGTAACTTTAAACCGTGAGTTTGAGTTGTTTGGAGTGTCTCTATTTTTGGTTTTGAGTGCATGTTGCTCTGCTGGTTGATCTGTCATGGCCGTGATGCTCATCACGGCTAGGCCGTGATCAGTTCTGCCTATGAGGGTCTGATTCAGTTGGCACGTTACGGCCGTGACCAGTGCTTGGCAATGTTCAAAAACTATAGTTTTCAATCTCCCGTATTGTCCTTATATTGGATATATAGATGTTTTGTATATCTACGGGACCTATCTAGTTATTTTTATTTATACTTCTGTATTTATTTTGAGTTATAACCTATGTTAATACATATATATTGTTTTTGAACAGGCATACATATGGATCAGTCGGATAGCCCACATGCATGGGAGGACACTGTTGGGGTTTCGCAGGACCTGATCACGCCTACGCCTGCTGATTCTAGTGTAAGTTTACATGCATGTTATATACTGTCTTTAGTCCTTCTTATTAATGTAAGTTTATAATGTTACAACCCTCTATTTTATCATTTTTTTTGTCCATACAGACATCACAGGCTCATAGGAAACGGGGTAGAGGAGCTACCTCGTTGAAGAAACTAGAGAAGGACAGGCAGAGCGGACAGAAGCTTGAGGTGCCCTTCGATGCTAATCTAAATGCCTAGGGACCCCGTGCTAAAGAATTTAATAAGTGGGTGTTTCTACAAGCGAAGCAAAGACGTAAGCATCAACTACAACCATGGAATGACGTTCCACGTAACGTTAAGGATCGATTTGGGAGGCTATCACGGTATTTTACCTTTACATTCGTTTGATTTACATTATTAGATAATTATCCGAGTTATAATCCATCCAGTTGTTATATATGTATCTAATGTGTAGGTAGCTTGGACTGTGCCAAATGACGAGGATCATCGTCATAAATGTATGAAAATGGTATCAAAGCATTGGAATGGGTTCAAGCATGATCTTACCAGGTACTATCTATCTGGGAAGAAGCGGCTTGATAAAATGTTCTCGGATTATCCCTGGATTGATCAGGATACTTGGGATATGTTTGCCAGGAGTCGACAAGATGCAGAATTTCAGGTTCGTTGATTAAGTTAATTTTGTATGCTTATTATAGATCATTTAACTATATTTAATTATGTGTTTTTGTTTGAATAGGCTAAGGCAAATAAGGGTCGGCAGAATCAGGCGAAGAACGTCCACCGCCACACCATGTCTCAGGGTGGGTACCATACTTGGATCCAGTAGATGATGGCGGATAGGCTGAGGGCGAAGCAGGAAGAGCACTCTGCTAGGATTGAAAGAGGAGAGGTACCTGAGGGCACACCATCAAGTCCTCCGTCGGACATCGACCGCGAGGATGTCTGGTTAGCCGGCCGCATGACAAAGGCGGGATCTTTTAAAGCTGATGCCACTCGCGAAGTGGCAGATAAGATTGTAAGTAAATAATTAACTTGATTTCAATTGATATTTGTATAGATACTTGCAACACTTTTCACTTGCACGTTTTTTTCATTTTTTTCATTGTAGATGGATCTTAAAGCAAAATCCTCCCAGGGCGCATTCGTCCCCCCTCGGACGGGGGACGTCTTGATGACTGCTCTAGGCAAGAAAGACCATCCTGGTCGGGTTCTCGGTGTTCCTGGGAACGTGACCATCAAACAATATTATGGCAAGTCTGCTTCACGAAAGCGGGTGGTCAATGAAGCATCAATTTTGGCTGACATTACTCAGCACCTCATGACCAACCCAGATATTACATCACATCTGATGCAAGGCTTAATAGCCAACCCAGAATTCAAGCAGGCGCTTGCCAGAGAGCTTTCCTCCGTCGGTACATCCCAGGACACCGCAAGGCTTGCCAACGCTTCACATGTGAGCACAAAAGAGAGTTTTAGTATGGCACATGTGGAGGACGATGAGTTGGCAGCTAGGGAGCGGGAGTTGGAAGTCCAGCGCCATGAGCATGAGTTGGAAATGAAAAGGCGTGAGCTTGAGTTGGACTCCAAACGACGTGAGCTCGAAATGTTAGCAAAGGTATTTATTCATTATTAATGTCCAAAATAGTCAAATAATTACTTGTGTTTTTTTTAATTATCAAAAACTTATATATTTTATTTTCCTAAACTGAAGGCCAAGTCGACGTCGGTGTCGCTGTCGCTGTCACCTATCACTCGTTTGTTCTCACTTGGTGAGGATTATGCGTATGAGATTTTTGCATGTCCATTGGAGCACGATGGATGGGTGGCACGCCCAGATCAACAGAGGATATTTTCCTTCGTTGGTGACGATCTCTGAACGCTGCGAAATAACGTCTGGATGAACAAAGCAATGTCATCGGTCTCAGTGCACGTAAGTTAATTTTAATTTTATAACTTATTTATTTTTGGTATTTTTCCATTTAATAATTTATTTTAATTTCAATATATATATTATATAATTAACATCCACACCCTTTTCATACCTTAGGTATCTCCATCGTCTTCAGCTTGATAAGGGCGTTGCATCAGTTTATGGTTTCTTAGATCCGTCAATCCTTCTGCCCGAGTTCTTTGCTGGCGATTCATTGAGTAAATACGTAGGGAAGGTGTTGGGAGACAATCCGAAAGAATTATATCTGGCTCCCTACTGTATGAGTGACCATTGGCAGTTGTTGGTACTTCACCCGTCTAGGCATACTGTCATATTCTTCTGCTCTCTCCATCATGATCCGCCACCGAAGGTGGTGGAAGCTGTAAATATGTAAGTAACTAATCTTAAATTAAATTTAAGTTTTAATATCAGTTGTTTTTAGTTTATTACACACATGATAAATGAGTTTGTTAATTGATCGACATGATTATTTGTTTATGATAGCGCGCTGAAGTCGAGTAGCATAAGTTGCGCCAACGGGAGAAGTAGGACTTCTAAGGCTAAAGCAAATCCTGTATGGAACATCCTCAAGGTTTGGTAGTTTATTTATCAAATAATTATTATTATAATTACTAATTTATGTGTATATTTGATAAGCCTCTGGCTTATCTAGTTTTATGACTAGATGAACTAGGGTTTATATGCCAATTTATTCGAGTTCACTCTCGATTTCGCCCGAATTTGCCTTGTTTTGTTCCTAAGTTGGACTTTGACTCGTTTTGCGTCTTTTGTGTAGTTTTTAGGTTATTTTGGATAGAATTACGCTTGTGGTTGCTTGTGTTGTTTTCAGATCCATAAGTGAAGCTTTAAGAGTTAAGAAAAGTGAAGAATATGAGCCAGACAGAGCCCATCACGGCCTGGCCGTGATGACCATCACGGCCATGATCAAGCAGAGCAGAAGGGGCAAAAGTCAGAAGCTGTCACGGCCTAGCCGTGATGTATATCACGGCCGTGACCTAAAACCCACACAAGTCAGAAGCTGTCACGGCCTAGCCGTGATGAGGCTCACGACCGTGATGTTCAAGATTTGAAAGCGCGCCCAACCCAGAATGCGTCACGGCCTGGCCGTGATGGCCATCACGGCCGTGACGCGTGGCCTCCCTATAAATAGAGCAGATCAGAACAGATTTGAGCAGTTTTTGGATCAGAATTTTTCAGAGACTTTTTGTAACCCTATTTCTGGGATTTCTTCTTCTCTTCTTTTCTCTTAATTCATAGGCTTAGGATGGATTCCAATTGTACGTTCGTTGTTGTTGTGGACATGAGGAACTAATCCTCTTGTCTAAGGGATCGATGAAGTCACCCATGGCGGCATAGTATTAATGTAATGTAATTCTCTCTCCTTTAATTCAATTATGATTTTCCAATTCTGCTTTCATTGTGTCGATTATATGCTAGCGTGATCGACTAGTTAAGCGTGTTGAGGCCTAGCGGCGATTCGCGTTTCAGAACTTGAATTGGGAACATCGGTCGAGTATTGCACGAGAGTGAATAGGAGATCGGTGCAACCTATAGGGAACAAGAATTAATAGAATTCGAGATTAGGGTTAAGAGACCTAGCAAGTAATTAACCCAAATCATCGAATACGTCCTAATGAGCACGGAAGTGGATTTAGGAGAATTTAGGGGTCCCGGTTGACATTAAAATTGAACTTAGGGAGGAGAATATCATCACTTGGGTACTTTGCATGAGTGGGTAGGTGGATTCGAAACCTTGGATGCTTTTATTTCTGAATTTAATCACCCGTAGCTTTAATTGATTTGATTCTTGAATGTGCAATCTCAATCTCTTTCTATCAACCTCCTTCTATTGCTTAACTAACGTATCGGATTTCTTGACAATTTAGTCGAATTGGTAACCCAATCCTTGTGTTCGACCTCGGTGAGAATACTACCGTGTTTTTATTACTTTGACGACGACCCGGTACACTTGCCGGAGTCACAACAAGTTTTTGGCGCCGTTGCGGGATTGGCACAACCAATTTTCCTAATTTTTAGGAAATTCGGTACTGTTTAGTTAAGCTGATTTTTAGTTTTATTTTCTTTTATTTAATTGCCATTATTTTTCTCTGTTTCTTTGATTCCACTTGGTCTTTGCCTGTTTTTGTATGCGAGGTACTCTTCTACAAGAGGACTTGCTATTCGATTCAGAGATCACCAGGACCGAGAGGCGATTAAGAAAAGAGGCCGAGGAAGAAAGGAAGAGGTTGGAAGCAATTAAAATAGAAGGCATGGTCAAGAAAATCCTCCTCCTCCTCCTCCTCGTTACAAGCCTCTCTTTGAGTACGATCAACCAAGCTTGGTAGATTGTGATTCTTCTATTGTGAGGGGCAACTTGAACACGGACTCTTTTGAGTGGAAGCCTCGTGTCACATACCGGATCCGGGAGAATCGGTTTGATGGGAGTGGCAAACAGGACCCGCGATAGACATATCACTCGCTTCCCGGAAGCTTGTGACTTGCGAGAAGACCGGGAGTCTCTCGGGATGAGTTTCGCTTGCGGCTTTTCCCTCTTTCTCTTAGGGATGTCGCTCGCGATTGGGTTGTGATTTGGATAGGAAAAAGATCGAACTTGGGAGCAAATGGCACGAAGTTCCTAACCAAATACTTTCCTCCTCGAAGGCGGCACAAGCAAGAATAGCCGTCACTTCATTCAGGCAAACGGAGGATGAAACATATAATGAAGCTTGGGAGAGGTACAATGGTTTGTTGAGAAGATGTCCCCCTCTGCGTTCTTTGACCCCGTTTCCAAAGTACAGCACTTCTTTAATGGGTTGAGGGGACGCTATCGGATGAACTGTGATGCCGCGCATGGTGGCGGATCTTTCTCTTATTTATCAGCGGAGGATGGATGGGCACTTGTTAGAGAAAATGTCATATAATGATTACAACCGTGGAAGGGAGACCTCAAATGGAATCGGTTCGGGGCAATGGAGGCCATTCTTGAGCAAAACAGTTGTTGAAGATGCAGATTGAAGCTTTGTCCCAGGGAACAAGAGGGTTAATGCGATACACGAGGGAATGCCTCCGGGTTGTGCAAATTGTAATGGAGATCATGACACTCAATTTTGCCCGCTGAATTTCCCTCGAGAACATGTGGACTCATGCCACAACTTTTATGACACACTGTGCCCCGAATAACTTTCAGAGGAACAAACAAAATGACTACAATCGAATCGGAATAGGGGGTACATGAGGAGAGACCATCCGGGTTTCGCTTGGAGTAATACTAGTGGTGGTCTGGCCGGACAACAACCTCAACAAGGTCTGAGGCCAAACATTGGGATCCAGCAGCGCAATACTCAGCAGGCTCTTCCGGGGCCTAATCATTCGCAATTGGCAGATAGTGGAAGACAACCTTGGGAGCTGGCTATTGAGAAGATGAGTGCAAGCAATGGAGAAATCGTCGACAACCAACACAAACACTGCAGTTGACAAGTTGGCAACTCACACAGTGGTCGGCAATTCAGAATCTGGAGATACAAATAGCACAGCTCGCGAAGCAATTAAATGAACGTCTCCCAGGCACTCTCCCAAGTGACACTGAGAACAACCCTAAGAGCCAGTGCAATGCCGTAACCACTAGGAGCGGTAGAGTGCTGGAATCTAACAGGGGTGCATCTAGTTCTCCAGAAGTTGAGGTCTCAAACCCATCACATGTTGAGGAAGAACAACCTGAGAAAGAAGAGGAGTTAGCAAGAAGTAAGGCACCAGAACAAGGAGGGAAATTAAAGCTTGTAGATGAAGAGTTCCAGTAGAAAGAAGTGGGTAGAGCCCAAGGACCTCCCGTCCTACATGAAGGTACCATACCCGAGAGATTGAAGAAGCCCCTTCGGGATAAACAATTCAGTAAATTCCTTGATGTCTTCCGCAAACTTCAGATCAACATTCCATTTGCGGAAGCCCTGGAACAAATGCCGTCTTATGCCCGATTTATGAAGGAGCTTCTCACCAAGAAGCGGAGAATTGTGGATGAGGAGACGGTTGCTTTGACCGAGGAGTGTAGTGCCATTCTTCAGAGAAAACTACCTCCAAAGTTGAAGGATCCCGGTTCCTTTTCGATACCGTGTACTATTGGGGAGATGAATATAGGGAAAGCATTATGTGATCTAGGGGCAAGCATCAATTTGATGCCCCTCTCCATGATGAAGAAGTTGGGAATTAAGGAAGCCAAGGATACACGGATGTCACTCCAACTGGCCGATCGCTCCATCAAATACCCCTATGGGGTTGTCGAAGACTTACTAGTGAAGGTGGACAAATTCATATTTCCGGCAGATTTTGTGGTGCTTGATATGGATGAAGACGCCGAGATCCCTCTCATATTGGGTAGGCCTTTCTTGGCCACAGGGCGTGCTCTGATTGATGTGCAACAAGGGAAGCTCACCCTCCGCGTGCAAGATGAGAATGTAGTCTTCAATGTCTTTGAAGCAATGAAGCACCCTGTGGAGAGGTCGGAAGTGTACCGGGTAGATTTTGTGGATGGAATTGTCAAGGAAGAGACCACTAGAGGAGCACATGGTTCTGCACTTGCACAAGTGTTGGTAAAATCCCATGGTGATGATAGTGAGGAAGAAGACCCCTTGGGGGATGAAGGGTATCTTGAATGCTTGAAACACATGGAAGCATTACCAAGTCTCCCAAGGGATGAATGTGCAAAGGAGAAACTCAACAAGGAAGGCAATGAGGAAGAGGGAAAGACACCGGAGTTGAAGCAACTCCCAAATCACTTGAGGTATGCATTTTTGGGGGAAGAGGGACAACATCCGGTGATCATTAGCAATGCCTTAAAAAGGGATGAAGAGGAAAAGCTGTTGAGAGTTCTTAGGGAACACAAATCCGCCATTGGGTGGAAGATTTCGGACCTAAAAGGTATAAGCCCTTCCCTATGCATGCATAAAATCTTAATGGAGGATGGTTATAAGCCGGTGGTTCAACCACGAGAGACGGCTAAACCCCATCATGAAAGAAGAAGCTGTGCGTAAGGAAGTGATTAAGCTTTTAGATGCCGGAATCATCTACCCAATCTCAGATAGCAACTGGGTTAGTCCGATTCATGTGGTCCCAAAGAAGGGTGGAACAACCGTGGTGGTCAATGAAAACAATGAATTGATCCCAACAAGAACCATCACGGGGTGGAGAGTGTGCATCGACTACAGAAGATTAAATGAAGCAACAAGGAAGGATCACTTCCCTCTCCCCTTCATAGATCAAATGCTTGAGAGGTTAACCAGGATATGAGTACTCATTGTTTCTTGGATGGTTACTCCGGCTATAACCAGATTGTGGTGGATCCTCAAGACCAAGAGAAGACGGCTTTCACTTGTCCGTATGGAGTTTTTGCCTACGGGAGGATGCCCTTTGATTGTGCAACGCCCCGCTACTTTCCAAAGGTGCATGCTCTCTATTTTCTCGGACATGGTGGAGAGATGCATTGAGGTGTTCATGAATGACTTCTCGGTCTTTGGGACCTCCTATGACAACTGTTTGAAGAACTTGACCTTGGTGCTTAAAAGGTGCCAAGATACTAACCTTGTGCTCAACTGGGAGAAATGCCACTTCATGGTCAAGGAAGGTATAGTCTTAGGGCACAAAGTCTCCCAACTGGGGATTGAGGTTGATAGGGCGAAGGTTGAGTTGATTGAGAAGCTGCCCCCACCAACCAATGTGAAGGGGGTGAGGAGTTTTTTGGGACATGCCGGGTTCTACCGGAGATTCATCAAAGACTTCTCAAAAATCGCAAGGCCGCTTTGCGACCTTCTGGTGAAGGATGTATCCTTTGATTTTAATGATTCTTGTTTAAATGCCTTCACCGTTTTGAAAAATATGCTTGTCACCGCACCCATAATCATTGCACCTAATTGGAAATTACCATTTGAAATCATGTGTGATGCTAGTGATTATGCGGTGGGGGCTGTTTTTAAGGCGAGAGGGTGGAAAAATTAGCTCATGTCATTTATTATGCAAGTAAAGTTTTGAATGAGGCACAAGCTAATTATTCCACCACTGAAAAAGAACTACTTGCTGTGGTGTTTGCTTTGGATAAGTTTAGATCCTACATCGTGGGGTCTAAGATTGTGGTTTTCACTGATCATGCGGCCATAAAACACTTGATGACAAAACAAGAGGCCAAACCTAGACTAATTCGGTGGATTCTTCTTTTACAGGAATTTGATCTCGAGATTAAGGACAGGAAAGGATCCGACAATGGGGTGGCGGACCACTTATCTAGGTTGGTCAATCCCGACACCGAGGAGGAATTGTTAGACATCAAGGAAGAGTTTCCTGATGAAAAGCTGTTTGCACTTATTAAAAATTCCCCTCCTTGGTTCGCGGATATGGCCAATTTCAAGTCTTCAAATGTGGTTCCGCAAGGTTGGACTAATCAACAGAGAAAAAAGTTCTTCTCGGATGCAAGATATTATGTGTGGGAGGACCCCTATCTCTTCAAGCAGTGCTCGGATGGGATCCTCAGGAGGTGCATTCCCCATGACCAAATCGGAAACGTGTTGTGGCATTGTCATAGCTCGGATTACGGTGGGCATTATGGGGGAAAGAAAACTGCAGAAAAGATCCTCCAAAGTGGTTTCTTTTGGCCAACGCTCTTCAAGGATGCCTACACCTTTGTTGAAAGCTGTGATCGTTGCCAAAGGGCTGGCAATATTTCTAAGCGGCATGAACTCCCCTTGAATTGCATGCTCGAAGTAGAGCTCTTTGATGTTTGGGGGATAGATTTCATGGGACCATTCCCACTCTCTTTCTCTTACCAATACATTTTGGTGGCTGTGGACTATGTGTCGAAATAGGTGGAGGCAATACCAACAACCACAGATGATGCGCGGGTAGTCATGGATTTCTTGAGGCGCAATATCTTCTCTAGGTTTGGGGTCCCAAGAGTGTTGATCAGTGATGGGGGATCCCACTTCTGTAACAATCAAATGCATAAGCTTCTCGAGAAGTATGGGGTCAAGCACGAGTCTCTACTCCCTATCACCCCCAAACAAATGGGCAAGCAGAGGTATCCAACCGTGAGTTGAAGCGCATTCTCGAGAAAACTGTCAACTCCTCACGGAAGGACTGGTCAAGGAAATTGGATGATGCCCTATGGGCTTATAGGACCGCCTTCAAGACTCCAATTGGAAGGTCCCCCTACAATTTGGTGTTCGGAAAGGCATGCCACCTCCACCGGTGGAGTTGGAGGAGAAATCTTATTGGGCAATAAGGGAGCTAAACTTTGACTTGACAAAGGCCGGAGAGAAGAGGTTGTTGGACTTGAATGAGCTGTCTCGAGATCCGCATGCAAGCTTATGAGAACGCGAGAATCTACAAGGAGCGGACGAAAGCATGGCATGACAAGCACATCTTGCCTAGGAGGTTCGAGCCGGGCAATTGGTGCTTTTGTATAATTCAAGGTTGAGGCTCTTTCTCGGGAAGCTGAAATCAAGATGGTCGGGACCATACAAGATCCTACAAGTCTTCCCTCACGGGCGGTGGAATTAGAAGGGACCTCTAACAACTTCAAGGTGAACGGGCACAGGTTAAAACATTATCATGGGGAGTCAATCCCAACTGGAAAGCAAGTGTTTCTTCGAATTAACCCTTAGGGGTGACTTGAGTCGTGCTCGGGACGTTAAACAAGCGCTACTTGGGAGGCAACCCAAGCTAGGTATATCTCTCTTTTCTCTGAACTTTTGTTTTATTTTTGCTTTTTGCTTTGTTTTTGTTGTCACTCTTGAATAATTTGAGAAGATCAAGAGTTGTTGTATGAATGTCGTGTCGGCAAGCTTGTTGGATTTTTAATTGAATTGAGCATGGATTGATTGCATGAATTACTTGATCATTGATGATTTCCTCCTAAGGTCGGAAAATAGAAAAGTTGATCCCCACTTAGAAATTGAAAATTGAACTTTGAGATTTATTATGATTGCTTGATTTATGATAAGTTTGGGGTGAGGAGGTGCACACACTAGGAATAGTATCTCGGTCAAACAGTTTGCGAAATGTCCAGGTGAGGATTTTGAGCCTCCAACTCTGTTTTTGAATGTGTGAATCACTGTAAGTTGCACTTCCCCGAATTTGCTTGAATCTCTATATGGTTTGCATGATTATATGTTGCATCAAATGATTTAGGCAATTTTCTTTGAATAGCTACTTGGCCTGAAAAGAACCATCCCCAATGCATGTTCCCTAGTCAGCCAAATTGAGCCCAATTGACCTATTGTTTCTTGATGACCCTACATTACGAGCCAAAATCTGAAAAAACCATGTTAACCCAATCTTAGGATTAGGAGAGCATGGAAATGAGCAAGAGAAAGGTTGAGAGAAACTAAGTTTGGGGTGGCTACAAGGTATGTGTCATATTGGGATGAGAAAAAGAAAATAAAGGTTGACCCAAGGCAAAAAAAAAAAAAGAAAAGAAAAGAAAAGAAGAAAACAAAAATTGCCAAAAGAAAAGGGGCAAAACAAAAATAATATCAAGGAAAAGGTTGTAGTCACCCGAGCCCAAATGAAAAATGGAAAGAAAGGAATTTGAGTGGAAAATGTGTTTAATGCTTATGCTCTCTTAGTTCCTAAGGACTTAAGCCTAAATATCCTTGATTATCCTACCCTCAGCCAGGCCCCAGTACAACCTTTAAAAGACCTTTTGATGTTGCATGCATGTTTTCGTGGGAACTATGTTGAGATGAAAATCAAATTCATGAGAAGTGCTCTTGATAAGTGAAATTGAGTGAAAAAGTTGAAAGCCTAGACAAACTTGAGCGAATGAGTGAAGTACTAAATGCCCTTGTGAGGAAGGCAATTGTTTGAAATAGGTGATCTTCCTTTGTGTGTATCTTTGAGCCTCCACTTAGAGTAAAGATGGCATGAATGATAAATTCTCAATTGTTTAAAGTAGATGAATGTGGGGATTTACATTGATAAAAAGGGGGGGGAATCAAAGAAGAAAAATTGTTTTGTAAAGTCGCATGAAATTTGTGCGAAATTGATTAGATTTTTCAAGCTTGCCAAGTCTTGAGTCGTTTTTGAGTTTTAAGCTTGCTTGGGGACAAGCAAGGTTTAAGTTTGGGGTATTTTGATAAGCCTCTGGCTTATCTAGTTTTATGACTAGATGAACTAGGGTTTATATGCCAATTTATTCGAGTTCACTCTCGATTTCGCCCGAATTTGCCTTGTTTTGTTCCTAAGTTGGACTTTGACTCGTTTTGCGTCTTTTGTGTAGTTTTTAGGTTATTTTGGATAGAATTACGCTTGTGGTTGCTTGTGTTGTTTTCAGATCCATAAGTGAAGCTTTAAGAGTTAAGAAAAGTGAAGAATATGAGCCAGACAGAGCCCATCACGGCCTGGCCGTGATGACCATCACGGCCATGATCAAGCAGAGCAGAAGGGGGCAAAAGTCAGAGGCTGTCACGGCCTAGCCGTGATGTATATCACAGCCGTGACCTAAAACCCACACAAGTCAGAAGCTGTCACGGCCTAGCCGTGATGTCTATCACGGCCGTGACAATCCAGGAGGCAAAAGTCAGAACCTGTCACGGCCACCCGTCACGGGCGTGACAGAACAGATGGTGGAGACAGAAGCTATCACGGCCTAGCCGTGATGAGGCTCACGACCGTGATGTTCAAGATTTGAAAGCGCGCCCAACCCAGAATGCGTCACGGCCTGGCCGTGATGGCCATCACGGCCGTGACGCGTGGCCTCCCTATAAATAGAGCAGATCAGAACAGATTTGAGCAGTTTTTGGATCAGAATTTTTCAGAGACTTTTTGTAACCCTATTTCTGGGATTTCTTCTTCTCTTCTTTTCTCTTAATTCATAGGCTTAGGATGGATTCCAATTGTACGTTCGTTGTTGTTGCGGACATGAGGAACTAATCCTCTTGTCTAAGGGATCGATGAAGCCACCCATGGCGGCATAGTATTAATGTAATGTAATTCTCTCTCCTTTAATTCAATTATGATTTTCCAATTCTGCTTTCATTGTGTCGATTATATGCTAGCGTGATCGACTAGTTAAGCGTGTTGAGGCCTAGCGGCGATTCGCGTTTCAGAACTTGAATTGGGAACATCGGTCGAGTATTGCACGAGAGTGAATAGGAGATCGGTGCAACCTATAGGGAACAAGAATTAATAGAATTCGAGATTAGGGTTAAGAGACCTAGCAAGTAATTAACCCAAATCATCGAATACGTCCTAATGAGCACGGAAGTGGATTTAGGAGAATTTAGGGGTCCCGGTTGACATTAAAATTGAACTTAGGGAGGAGAATATCATCACTTGGGTACTTTGCATGAGTGGGTAGGTGGATTCAAAACCTTGGATGCTTTTATTTCTGAATTTAATCACCCGTAGCTTTAATTGATTTGATTCTTGAATGTGCAATCTCAATCTCTTTCTATCAACCTCCTTCTATTGCTTAACTAACGTATCGGATTTCTTGACAATTTAGTCGAATTGGTAACCCAATCCTTGTGTTCGACCTCGGTAGAATACTACCGTGTTTTTATTACTTGCGACGACCCGGTACACTTGCCGGAGTCACAACAATATTCAATTGACGTTGAAATTAATTTTGTTGGTAGTCTCGATTTCAACCTGACAGTTGGTCGTGCGGCTATTATGTGATGCTTCATATGCTGAACATAGTCTCCGCATCTATTACGGATGGATGGAAGAAGGTAATATTTAAACAACTTGTTAAATTATATATTATAGTTTTGAAGATGACTTGTATTGATGTTATTGTTATTATTTGAACGTGTCTAGGCATTTATCGACCAATCGCCTATTAAACAAGATGAGTTAAGAGACTTGAGGATGCGCTTCGCCGAATTCTTCTTCAAGTATGCGGCTGAAAAAGGAATTGCCAACATACCTCCGCACTACTTAGATAAATAGTTTTTTTGTTAGACTTTAGAAACTAATTAATAACATGTATATATATATCCTTAGATAGTTTTGTTTTTTAGACATTGGAACTAAAATTTATTTATATATATACATGGGTTTTGGTTTTAAGTCCCCCATTGTTCAATTTTCCTTTGCAATTCAGAATGTGTGTGATATTCGTATTCTTGGGACTGAATGCGGGGATAGCCGAGGGGAGTGATATTTTAAAACTGAATTTAAAAAAACAAAAACTTATTAACGCGTCGGTTGTATCAAACAACGACGGCGTTAATAGTATTTTATAAAATATACAGTACTCTATTAACGTCAGTTGTTTATTACAACTGACGTTAAAATTAAACCTTTAACGTCAGTTCTTTATAACAACTGACGTTAGTTTTAACAAAATCAACGTCCGTTGTATTAAAGAACTGACGTTAATAGTTTTATTTTGACGTCGGTTTTGTTAAGGAACTGACGTTAATAGTGTTATATTTAACGTCAGTTCTCAACTGACGTTAAAATAGTAACTATTAACGTCAGCTGTATTTACGTCAGTCAGTATTCTGACGTAAAAAATCAATTTTAACTGACGTAAAAAGCACTTATTGCACCAGTGATTATAAATTAATCGACGGTGCATGACTGAAGTTCTTCTATGAGGATAATAACATATTGACTAAACCCCCAATTTGGTCCCTGAGAAAAACACTCGGGTCTGAAATAGTCCCTAACCAAAAAAAACTATCCGTTTAGTCCTTAAGAATGTATTTCCGGGACAGATTAGTCCTTCTGTCATATTTTGTAGTGTTTCTATCATGTTTAGTGCATGTTAATAGGGACTAATTTGGCTCACGGTCATGTTTCTTAGGGACTTTACTAGTATCACTTAAAAATTGTTAGGGACTAATTTGTGACAGAAGGACTAATCTGTCCCGGAAATACATTCTTAAGGACTAAACGGATAGTTTTTTTTGGTTAGGGACTATTTCAGACCCGAGTGTTTTTCTCAGGGACCAAATTGGGGGTTTAGTCTAACATATTTGCAATGAGAATTGAGGACAGAAACTTCAACGAAATCATTAATCCTACTCCAACAAAAACCTACTATGTTCCTAGTAGAAAAAAACTACATTGCATGATGTTCTTAATTCTGGAAAGAAAAAAGACACAGAAAATGATTATTGTTTGTACAAGAAAATTATTGTCTTGATATACAATCTACCTCTAACAACATGGTAGGACAATTATTTATTTTTTCTATAATAGTATTTGTTTATTAAACCTTCTTTCCCAATTTTACTAAATAAAACTGATATTTATTTGTAGAATTTGCCTGCCAAATTAGTTAAAGAGGGATTGATCTCCAAGCCATTGACCTGCAATATCAAAAGATGATGCTGAGAGAATTTTTTCTTGCAACATCCGATGGGTGAATCGAAGGGAATCTGAAGCATATATTACCAATGGTTGCTAGACTTTTGTAAAACTAACAATCTGATTGAGGGGAGCAAAGTGGAACTCAAGGTTAATGTGGGAGATTAGACTACCATATATGCAAAGACCAAATATATCTAGAGCACTTTTATGAAAGATAATACTGATTTTGTTTTATTTGATCTTTTGTTATTTTTCAGTTTGTAATGCCCAAGTAAAACTTTATAATTTTGGGATTAAGACATCTATATATCCATTTTTATTTGAACTTCATATGACAGATGTTGTTTTGGCAATAAATTATATATATATATATATATATATATATATATATATATATATATATATATATGTATATGTGTGTGTGTGTGTGTGTGGTTGTCTTCTAATTATATTAATTTTATGCCTTCAGTTGTACCAAAAAAAGAATATGCATTATGTCCTACCCACTAGCAGATTTTTATTTCCATCATCTTTATGTAATATATCCTTTATCCTTTATTTCATATATCATATGTTAATTTATGAATTTATAAATTTATAAATGCTAATTAATTAGATACTCAATTAAAATTTTGATTTAGATATTTACATTTTTTTACCAAAGATTTAGATATTTACATATTTGATATTATTTAACTTTGAAAAAAAATATTTTTTATATTACTAAAATATTGTGTTATTACAATGCCGTCCTGTGCATGTCACGGGTAACACCCTAGTAGCTTAATAAAGTGCGTAGTACAATAGGAGGAAGTGTTTCTCAACAAAACCCTTTCGCCGCCATGACCCTTAAGGGAGTTCCCTGTCATCCCTAGCCTTTTTCTCGCCATAAGAGTCGTCCTTCTCTTCATGAGCGAATCTCTTCTGCGCGTCTCTCTGTTTTCGTCCAGCCAAGATCTTTTCTTGGTCGCAAGACAAGTCGCTGTAATGAGCAGGAAGTGTTTTTTGGACACGGACTGCTCAGGTTCACTTCTATACTACTACAAAAAAGGGCTTTAGTAGCACTTTTTTTTGCCTTTAGTAGCGCTTCAAAGCGCTATCTATTCACCCGCTACTGAAGGTGGGAGAGATTCAGTAGTGCTTTTTTAAGCGCCACTAAAAGTAGGAATAGGTAGCGCTTCCTTGAAAAAGCGCTGTCTAAAGTTGGTAATAAGACAATCTATTACATACTTTAGATAGCGCTTTCTCAAAGAAGCGCTATCTATTTGTCACTTTAGGCAGCGTTTTTTCAAGAAAGTGCTACTGAAAGTAGGAATAGGTAGCGCTTCCTTGAGAAAGCACTGTCTAAAGTTGGTAATAAGACAATCTATTACATACTTTAGACAGCGCTTTCTCAAGGAAGCGCTATCTATTTGTCACTTTAGGCAGCGTTTTTTCAAGAAAGCGCTACTGAAAGTAGGAATAGGTAGCGCTTCCTTGAGAAAGCGCTGTCTAAAGACAATCTATTACATACTTTAGATAGCGCTTTCTCAAGGAAGCGCTGTCTATTTGTCACTTTAGACAGCGTTTTTTCAAGAAAGCGCTACCTATCCCCTCCTTTTTTTTCATTATTCACTGTTTTTCTACATTTCCCACCTGCACAACCATCCCTCATCAATTCACAGTAACACTGCATTTAGGTACATCACACACATACACATATATAATGTACAAAGCTTACATATTGGTAAGCATATATATATATATATATATATATATATATATATATATACATATAAACCAAACCAACTATCAAAATCATGCATTTTTAACCAATTAATTAATATACTTTAACACAATTCACAGTAACGCTTACACATAACCAATTCTACTATTTAAGTCCATAAACCAAAAGGTCGCTAGCTTACACTAGATAATAACCATGCATACTAACAATGTGTACAAGCTAATCAACACACTAGTAATTATAAACAATTTGTGCATGCTGCTTCCATCTTCTGCTTGATCGCACAAAGTCTTTGTTGTCGGCCTGCACAAGATACACATACAGATCACTTGCACATACACACGAGTCTAATAATATAGGAGAGACACTAACTAGCATAATATCAGAGTATGTCGTACCTTTTAATTGTTGATAAATTTCATAACCACATAACGACACTACTCGTCTTTAAGTTGAGTAAGTTGATCATCGGAGTATGTGATGCATTTACATTCAGGACAATACTTCAAAATGAAAATTAAATCAAATTAGAATGACTAAATCTGAGTTATTAAATTATATAATCTAGAACTGAAATTAAATACCGTGGTTGGGATTTGCATTTGGTTTTGAATGATGATATCCTTGATAAATTTCAGAACGTAGTAGCCACAGTCGTTGTCATTCGGTTGACGGGGCACTATAAAACCAAAAATGATAAATTAATTCTTTTAATTTTTTAATTTAAATTAAAAAATTGCATAAGGGTTTTCGTAAATACCATTATAGATATCCATTTAGTCGGCCTGGATGATTTAGAAATTCGAGACTTGCCTCCATGTAATCCTCGATGAATTAGCAAAGCCCTGAGTGCAAAATCAAACAATTTCATTGAAGTAAAGGTTTCGAACCACCATCATATATATATATATATATATATATATATGAAGATAACAATAAATGCATATATATAATTACTGATTGTATGTATCCCTCATTTTTTTGTGATTGTTAAAATGCATATGCAAGGGATCTAAATAGTACACCGTGTCCTCTTTGGGATTGATCACTAACAATACCCAATGGCCCCTACAAAAATGTGGTCAGTTAGGAAATCTTAAGCAGAGCATTATGCTATATACACTTTTATTTCCACAGAGACAAAGTGCATATGTGTTCGCTGTGGACATAGAAACACAAACCTCCGGAGCTGAAGGCGGGATTGCAAAGACTTGGCTCAAAGCATACTGGAGCTGAAGTGCGGCAGCTTGTGGAGGATGTTAGCTATTATTCATTTTACAAGAATTGCCCTCTATTTCTTTATTTTCAAGCCTTCCAAACTTAAATTCCTTAGCCTAAATAAAATGTTAAATTATTGTATGATATATGATTTTACAACACACATTGATATGTAACAATATTAACACAATAATAACACGTAGCAGAATTTCAGATTTGAACAATGTAATTCAGCTGACCTTTGTTGTCCTTAAGTGAATCAATAGGTGGATAGAAGAATATATTAATAGGTAGTGCATGACTACGTGCACCCTTGGGAGAGCCTCTTTGGTGGGTTGCTAGCAACGTGTCCTGTAAAGAAGAATAAATTAATGTAAAGGGGTTCCATTTTCTTACCCAGTGCAATAAGCATCTTATCGGAGAGGAAAAGATGAGGTTTTGATACCCTGTCAGCAAAAGCATCCAACATATCTTCCAACCTCCTACACACACATGATTAATTAATAATCCAGATAAAAAGAAGAAGAAGGGGATGCACAAAATGAAAGTAAAAAAGAGAGAAAAGGTTAGTTACTTATATAATTTCCAGAAGATTAGCCTGAGGGTTTCTTGAAAAGCAACAGAAGTAAGTATAAGGATAGAGTAAGGCCACCATGCTGTTGTGTTAAAGGGAAGAAAGCCTCTCCATATTCCAGACAGAACAATCAAGCTGATAAGCCACAACAGAGTATTGCATTCATGCATAATGATTATGCACCACCATTTGTGTTATTAATTAATGAGATCAAACAAAGGGTTTAGGTTAGGAGTGAGGTGAATGAGGGTAACATACCTGGAGAGAAGTCGAGTAGCTTGAACAACAGATAGAGTTGATTGACAGACGTACTTATTTATGACCCAACAAAAGTCTCCAAAAATCTAAATAACAATAGAAATTCATCACATCATTCAAAACAGATTCTACAAAAACCAAGGCATATAGATTGACATCTGTGCCATGCTCATGCAGTAAGGCAGGTAGGGGTGCATATCAATATCACAATTTAAAAATGTTTGATATAATAATTATTTGATAGAATTACTGATTGACATATTTACCTTTGAATGACTTCACTATATAACATTCTAAATAACAGCCACTGAGTTAACAACATCTTTATGAGCAAGGAAATAATTCAGCTTGTTCATATAGTTCCCAAACAAAGCACATTCTATTTTAACACTGACAGATTTCAAAGTAACGAAAGAGATGCACTGTAATCACATCAAGTTTTCCACCAGCCATTTGAACAACATTTTCTAACAGGGTCCACCAGGGATTGGAACTGTCAGTTTTTGTGACGACTGGTTTCCCAGACTCATCATGGACGGATACCTTCTGTTTGAACTGCCCAAGCTACAAGATATTAATTGGAGAATCTGATTTTGGGGTAATTTGTTCTCACAAAGAAAAGTCTTTAAATAACCAGTCATGTTGTATGCAGATGAAAATTACAGTTATCACCCATACCAATACCATTACCAAAGAATACAGAATGGCAATTTCCAACCATCCTTTCGAAGTAAGTTTATTCCGAAAATCCATCCTATAATCATCATAACCTTCAAGGGGAGGTCAATACATGATATTATTATTATTATTATTATTATTATTATAAAAGAAGAATTTCATTAAGACGGGGAGAAAATGCTCACAAAGAGTTAGGGGGACAAGAGATCCTCCTTCCAAACAAAATAAAAAGAAGACTAACATAGAGAACAAAAAAAAAAATCAACAAGTTAAAGCTATCTAATTTGTCAACATTTATGCAAGAGAAACCCCTTAAAAAGACCATGGGCATAATACCAAGTAGAAGCCAAACACCTAAACTTATCCCAAAGGAGCTGCTCATAAAGAAAAATCTCCTTAAAGATATGAATTACACTCCAACCAAATATATCCAAGAGGCATGGATTACTACACAATGCCACAAGAATTTGGCTTCTTTCCTTCTTCCAAAACCAGAAAAAACTAGTAAACAGAAACTGGTCCAAGGACCTAGGGCAAACCCAGTACTTGCTGAAAATGCCAAACAAATAATGCCATGAAGAAACAGATACAGAACAATGTAAAAACATATGGGGAACCATTTCTGAGCTAACACCGCACATAACACACATATCACGAGAAATAGCCTTATGTGGCCTACGAACCTACAGCATGTCATTGGTATTAATTTCAAGCCTAGTCATAGAAACATTTCCCATGGTTACATATTTCTATGAAACCAATAAGAAAAGCAGTCAACTATTAGCTGGGTGTATTATATGGATGATACATGCTTTCATTCATTCTTCTTTTTCTTCATTCTGTTTTTATAGTTTTTGTTTGGTGGTATCTTGATAAGAAAGAAGTTATAGACTCAAGCAAAGGGATGGTAGAGAAATAGAGGGAGAAAAAACCATGGTAAGCAATGGCAAGTATTAGCCTCCCATCCATTCATTCATAAAACTAACTTAACAGATTACTGCCTTCCCTTTTCTTTCTTCAAACTTGCACCCTACAACCATTGAAACAGTATTGGGAACTAACTGCCCCATTCCTCCAAACTCAAATTACACTTACAAGTTTCAGGCCAAGGATCAGATTGGCACTTATACATACTTTCCATCAACTAAACTGCATAAAGCAGCTGGAGGGTTTGGAGGACTCAATGTCTAGCAGTTTAACTATGGCAAATCTTATTTACAGTTCCTCAAACAGAAATAAATCCATCTTAAAGATCCTCTTTGGGAATCTATGGCTCCTTCTAAGGCAAAAATACAAAATTGCAAATCAGATTCAACATGATCAATAATTACATAAAAAAAATAAACAGCTAACACAGATGATTCGAGAGATCAGTTCACAACGAGAAGCAACGCAGAGCACTTAGAAATGAATTCAAAAAGTAATCGCATACCTGTGTGAGATTGATTATAATATAATTGGTCGATTCCAGTAGTGGTTGAAGAGATGAGCTGAAGATGCGAGCGTGTGGGTGTCGGTTAGGGATTGGGTGATGAATGAAGGGGATGCTTAGGTTGGAGGATGAAGGAGCCGGAGACAGGGACCAAAGCGGCGGATAAGGGTGGGGAGGTTTGGGTTCCCTCGACGTGATCGTGAGAGAGCGCGGTTTTTGATATTTTGAAGGAAAGCTGCGTTATGAAGCAGAGGGAGAAAACGATGGCAGAGGAGAGGGAGACACGCTTCGTTCCGTTTCGCTTCTGGCTTCCTCTGTGAGCAGAGGGAGAAAACGACGGCAGAGGAGAGGGAGACACGGTAGAGGGAGAAGGCGTGATGAATTGTTTGAGAAAGAGTCCCACGATGAAGGGTTTGAGAAAGAGTCGCGCGAGAAAAAGAGGGCTGTGAGGGAAATATTTAGTAAAAGGGAATAGATAGCGCTTCTTTGAAAAAGCGCTATCTATTTACTTACCAATGATAGCGTTTTTTTTAGGAAACACTATCTATTCTCTTACTTATAATAGCGCTTCCTTAAGAAAACACTATCTACTCCTATCAATCTACATTTAATAGCGTTTCCTTAAAGGAGCGCTGTCTTAGAATAAGGAATAGATAGCGCTCTCTTAAGGAAGCGCTATTAAAAACCTTCCACCTATTTTTAGTAGTGTTTTTTATTGAAGTGCTACTGAAAGTGCGCTACTAAAACCCTTTTCTGTAGTAGTATGCGATGCCATGTGTCCTATACGCGTCCAGGACCACTCCACGCTCGAGCGTCCAACAACCCCACATTTGAGCGTGCCAGCGCTCAAATGTCGGGTCTTCCCACGTCCAAACGTGGGACTACTGTTGGTACCCGGTCTCCCCCGCGTTTCAGTGCATTCTGAGCTAGTTTCAACTCCGATTTCCCACTACAAAAAAAGGTTAAATAGCGACTGATTAAGTCTGTCGCCAATAGCGACCGAAATGGCGACGGATATCTTAGATTCCAGATGTGGTTACATTAATACACTTAGCGACCGATTTATCGACCGAAATTGATGGTTGCAAACATTTCGGTCGCTAAATCGGTAGCAATGTCCAATAGTTAGAAAGTCAAACAATTTTGACCAGTTAGCGACCAAATTTAGCGACCGGTTTTTTATAAGGGGAAAATTTGGCCTTGTTAAAAACCGATATCATATCGGTGGCTAAAGCGTGCTAAATGAATTTAATGTAGAGCCATTCTGTGACCGATTTCTGCGACCGAACTTGATTAATTTGTGTGGCGACGGATTGGCGACCGAAATTTGCGGTCGCTAAAATTAAAATCCCTAAAACACGAGTCCATTCCCCTTTCTTCCCCATTTCTCTCATTTTTTATCCGTTCTTCTCTCTCGCGCCTCCCTGGTCCTCCCTGCCGCCACGCGACACAAAGCTTCGGCCACCACCACCACCACCACCACCGCCACCACCCATAATCTCTCTCTGTAACCCCGTCTCTCTCTTTATCTATCTCTATCTCTTTCTCCCTTCCTCTTTTTCTTTTCATTGATTTCCCCCTTTGTCTCTGCAGCGCACCACCACCAACACCGCTATCACTGCGAGGCCTCAGGTGACACCGCCACCACAACCGGTCCAAGTCAGTAGTGAAGAAACCCCTTCTTAGGTAACCCTCTGTTCTCCCTTCTTCTATCTTCTCTGTTTTAATGTCTATATATAAATTGATGTCTTCTCTGTTATGTGCCAGGACCATCATCATCAGCGGCGCATAAGAGCCGTGGTTCATCGGACGGGAGGACTCTTCTTATCCCCAGGGGGATAATGAGTAAGCTAATTTATTTTTTGTATATATAAGTATCGTTAATTTCCATTTTAATTGTTTTTTTATTTATTCATAACATTTATTAATGCTCTAATTATCCTGCAGCTTTCTGCCCGCGAAGGCCCCTTCTAATTCGATCTCGAAGATCCTACAGCAAAAGTTTGATGGTTCATGGCCTACATGGAAAGGGATCCCGGAGGGTCATAGGGATCAACTGTTTAAAGAGCTTAAGGTAACAATTTATCATGTTATTTAAAATAAATTTACATTACATATTAATTCAAACTTCATTTAAATATATATATATATATATATATATATATATATATATATATATATATATATTTGTGTGTGTGTGTGTGTGTAAGAATTGCCTAACAAGTGTATGTTGCAGAAAGTGTATAGATGGAACGCTGCTTTGGAGAAGATCATCAGGGCCATATTTGAGCATAAAGGCTCATTGGTCATGAAGAATCTAATGAACAAGTTAAGGAAGGGTAAGAATAAGGGGAAGTGGTTGGAGCCTGAGATCAGGAGGGGGCTGGAACAGTACTGGGCTACTGAAAAGTTGCAGGAGATCCAGGCCACAGCTCGGTGTAATCGAGCTTTTGATGGTGGTGCATGTGCTTACACCGGCTGCTCTAAATCAGCAGGCGCCCACTTCGACGAGCTGGTAATACTTAAAACTTGAATAACTTATCATACTATTTAATTAGTTTTCATTTATTAATATTCTTATGATTTTAATATTAATTTTTTCTGTGCAGAAAGCACAGAATGATCGACCCCCCACAGCTATGGAGTTGGTGGAGAGGACGAAGAAGCTGAATGAAGTTGACACATGCAAACACAAGAAGGGGGGTTGAATTGTGTTTGTTAATAATTTTTTAAAACAATCTTTAAAACAATTTTTGCACACAAGAAGATTAAAATCAGAAGCAAGCACAAAGAAATAGATCTTTTAAAAAGCTTTAAAAAAAGTAATATCAAAACCCCTCAGTTAGTAAGAAACAAATAAAGCAGTAAGAGTTTAGAGATAGAATAATCACACAAGATGTTTTATCTTGGTTCACTCTCTTCCAACCAAGAGTTACGTCCAGTCCCTTCTACTTGAAGGTTTTTCTCCACTATTTTCCCAATAGATTACAACCAAGTATTCAACATCTCACCAGGCTTACAAGTATTTCTTTCTTACCAAGCATTTTCAGGCTCTAACACTAACAAAGAGATTTAACTTATGATCTTCTTAACTCATTGTGTGTGATGATATGAAAGTTTAAGATCAAATGAATATTTTCACAATATTCAAACTAAAGAATACAGACTCTTGCTCTTGAAAGAATATTAGAATAAGTGACTATCGATTGGCAAAAGTTGTTCTTCATAACTTGAGGTCTTCTATTTATAGTGACCTTCTTCTTCACTTGTATTTCTTCAACGGTTATTTTGAATAGTCCCGTTTAGAGATAGCATTTAATGCATGATATCCGTTGTGACTGATAGCTTGATCGTGGCAATGCTGAATAGTACTCTTGGTTATCGGGATAGCATGAAATGGAGGCTCACTGCTCTGAGAATTGCAGCTTGAGAACTTGTTGTTCCTCCTTTGTGTACAGTCCAGCTTTTTCTAGCCATAAAGTTGTTATCGTACAGATCGTTTTACAGTATCTCATTGTACGATTCTGCTTTTTGCATTTCTTGATGACCCTA
This sequence comes from Sophora flavescens, assembly GCA_030762895.1. Taxonomy (NCBI): domain Eukaryota; kingdom Viridiplantae; phylum Streptophyta; class Magnoliopsida; order Fabales; family Fabaceae; genus Sophora; species Sophora flavescens. Next base: position 89,258,315 of record CM061064.1, on the reverse strand, counting down.
TGTTTCTTTTACAATAAGGTAAAACATTAAAGTAGATAAAACAAATGTGAAGAAAAAATATTTTATTGAAATAAATATCAATCATTTGAAATAAATTCAAGAGATTCGGATTGCATTTATTTATTTGAAGATGGAGCTCGTCTACTTAAAAAAACTTCGTCTACTTAGTTATAAGTGAGAGTAAGTTGGTTCATTATTTTATTTTGTCCGTCTGCTGTCGTGGCATATCCTCTCGTCTATCAAGTCTTTGGACTTGCTATACCTCAATGAGTTATCATAATCTCCATCTGGTGACGTGGCAGTTAGAGCTCGTCTATTATCAAGTCTTTGGACTTGCTGAATGTAAGAGGTCATTTTGATTTCTGTCTAGTAAGCATTTAGAGCCTCGTCTACTTAAGAAAACCAGTCTACTCAAATAAATAAATAAATAACTTTTACCAAAACATTGAGCAGCCCGTCTACAAGGGTGGACGTGTATTTTTCAATGAAAACTTATCCCAAGTTTCTATTAAGTATATTTTGTTAGATTCAATGACTTAAAGATTTTGATATATGACAAATACAACTTAATGTGTATGCAAGTGTTTAGTGTCAAATTGTAAAGACAGGTATCAAGCAATATTCAACAAGTTTAGTGAGCAATCAAAGGAGAATATTCAGGGAAGGACTTGGAGGAATCAAAGACCAAGGACGAAGATCAAGGAATCATCAAGACAAGAGCTTAAACGAAGAAATTAGTGTTAAGTCTTAGATGATTTGTAAGAGATGAAATCTCTTATTCACAAATAGCTCAATTAAGAAAGATGCATGAAGAAAATCATTTTTCATAACCTGCATTAAAAGGAATAAGTTTTCGTTAATGAAAATGATTTTTGGAAAGAATAATATAAGCGCTCGTCCAACACTGAAATAATATAAGCGCTCGTCCAACACTAGGAATAATAGAAGCGCTCATCCAACAGTGGTAAAAGCTGGCGTCCAAGAAAGTGGCAGAAGCTCACGTCTACTAAAGTGGCAGAAAAGCACGTCTACTAAAATGTCAGAAGCTCACGTCTACTCAAGTGACAGAAGCACACGTCTACTAAAATGACACAAGCGCACGTCTACTAAAGTGACAGAAATGCTCATCCACTAAAGTGATACAAGCGCTCGTCTACTAAAGTAATACAAGCGCTCGTTTACTAGTTGGAGCACGTCCAATTACTTTGTGTTAGTACTCCCGTCTGCTGACGTGGCAAATGGACGCGGCTATTTTTTTTAAGATGAACGCGGCTATTTTTCCAAATGGATTCGTTATTTTATGGACGCGAATTCTATAAGAACTATCAGAATCTTATCTCAAGAACGAGAATCAAGAAAACAGATTCTGTTAAATCAGATCCAAATCTGTTTTAATTGATCCCAATGACTATAACTTGTTTTCTATATAAAGAGGGTTCGAAGGAACACTTTAAGAAGAATCATAATGAATAACAAAAGAATTATAACGATACACATATCATTCATCATCTTCATTGAGCTTACTGTGAAAAGAGTGTTTCAATACTCATAAGTGCTTCAATTTGTTTTATCTAACTATTGAGAGTTAGGAATCAACTTTTGTTTTTACTTTTCGATTGTAAAGAGAGAGGGAGTCTCTCTGAGTGATTAGGGTAAGGTATCCCTAAGGAAGAACATTGAGGCTCTTCACAAAAGTGTGATATCTCGAGGTGAAGGAGTGATCTGTGGTGTAAAGGTTTTTCAAGCTACCTGGCAAAGCTTGTGTGTTAGTGTGTGAAATCCCACAGGTGGAGTGGGGACTGGATGTAGGTCACGATGGTGGTGACTGAACCAGGATAAATCTGGTTGTGTAGTATCTCTAAACTCAGACTCTTTAATTTCTGTTTATGATCAAGAACCTGTGATTTTGATATTTAAAGTTCAAATATAATTTCTGTTCTTGATCTGTATAAACTGTATTTTATTATTACTGAGTTATTGAACCTGAACCTATTCGTTATTAATCTTTCTTATCCTCATCACCTTCTATTCAAGATTTTGTAAAAACCCTTCATCGATTTTATAAAAGATCTTGAGTCCACAAATCCGCAATTCTGATTTGAAAAGATTTATAAAGCTTTGTGAAAAAGTTTTAAGAGGGAAATATTTTCTCTGAAAACTCTATTCACCCCCCATCTTAAGTCGTTGAAGCCAAAACAACAATTGGCATAAGAGCTAAACTCTTAAGTTTGGCTTCACAGCTATAAGAGCATGGCTTACAATGACTGTTTAAATGAAGGGGCTTCCCTTGCACGCCCGCCTGCCTTCAATGGATCTGAGTATATCTATTGGAAGGAAAGAATGGTAATCTTTCTTGAGGCAGCAGGTGTTGACATATGGGATGCAGTAAAAAATGGACCATTTGTCCCCTCTACTGTAGATGCTAATAGTGCTCCAAGAATTAAGCCTAAAACTGAATGGAATGAGGATGATAAGAAAAGAATTCAATATAATGCACGTACTAAGAATATTATAACATCTGCTTTAAGCCGTGATGAGTTTTTCAGGGTTTCAAATTGCAAATCAGCAAAAAAGATGTGGGATACATTGCAAGTAACACATGAAGGAACCTCAGATGTCAAAAGAGCAAGAATGAACACCCTCACACATGAATATGAGCTGTTCAGAATGAATCGAGGAGAACCTATGACTGAAATGCCAAAGAGATTCACACACATCGTAAATCAATTGGCTGGTCTTGGAAAGACAATCTCAAATGAGGATCAAATTAACAAAGTCATGAGACGCTTGAGCAGGGAATGACAACCTAAAGTCACATCAATATCAGAATCCAGAGATCTCTCATCAATGACCATTGCCACACTGTTTGGAAAATTGCAAGAACATGAATTGGAGTTGAACAGACTAAATGAGAGTGAAGAAACTGATAAAAGAAAGAAGGGATTGGCTTTGAAATCACAAGTCAAAGATGTAGAAGACAGTGATGATGATGATTCAGAATAAGAGGCTAAATCTGAAGAAGAGATGGGAATGCTAGTTAGAAAATTCAAGAACTTCCTAAAGAAGAAAGGAAACTTCAAAAGAAAGTCATCCACCTTTCAAAGGAGAAATTTCAGCAAAGGTGACAACTCTTCCAACAACATCACATGCTATGAATGTACAAAGATTGGCCACATGAAGCTTGACTGTCCAAAACTGCAAAAGAAGGACAAAACAGAAATGTTTGACTCAAAGGACAAGAAGTGGAGAAAGCCAAGAAAGGCCTACATTGCTTGGGATGATAATGATCTAGATTCGACTGAAGAATTAGAATCTGAGGAGGCAAACTTGTGCTTAATGGCCATCAATAACAGTGATTCAGAAAGTGAAGTAAGTTCTAATTATCAACCTTCTTATGATGAATTGCAAAATGCTTTTGAATAACTTCATAGAGAACCCATTAGACTTGCTAGATTGCTAACTAAGTCTAAGAAAACCATCACATGCTTAGAGGAGTAAACTTCTGTTTTAAACAAAGAGGTAGATCAATTAAAACCAGAAAATTATGCTTTAAAATAAAAACTAGCTACTGTCTTAGATGCACCTATATGTGATAAATGTCCTAAGTTGGAGAAACATATAAATCATTTGAATGGTGATCTATCTAGAGTTACTAGTGATAAATAAATCTGGAATGCATCTAGCTGTACATTGACTAAAGAAGTTGAAAAACTGAAAAATGACTTAGCCAAGTTCACAAATGGTAGAGATAATTTGGATGCATTGTTAGGACAGCAAAAATGTGTTTATGATAAGGCTGGAATAGGCTATAAACCTAAGATACATGATAAATATTTCAAGAAATTTTTTGCTGCACCTATGACATCAAACACACCATTTGTTAAATGTTGTTTCTGTGCTAGAAAAGGTCACACAGCTTCTACATGTCATTACAGAAAATTTGCTTATAATGAGTCTAAATATATATGGGTTCCTAAAGGAACTAATGCTCCAACTAACTCAAAAGGACCCAAACAGATTTGGGTACCTAAAGCAAAAACATGATTCTGTTTTGTAGGTATGTTGGAAAGCCAAGAATGTAAAATGGTATCTTGACAGTGGCTATTCCAAGCACATGACTGGAGACAAAAGCAAGTTCATTTCCTTTACCCTTAAGTCGAGTGGTAGTGTTACCTATGGAGACAATAATAAAGGAAGAATACTTGGCATTGGCAACATTGGAAGTGACTCAACAACAATCATTGATGATGTACTATATGTTGAGGGACCGGAACATAACCTACTAAGTATCAGTCAACTATGTGACAAAGGCTTCAAGGTAAAATTCAATTCCAATAGTTGCTTAATAGAAAATCGGCATGATGAAAATTTGAAATTAATTGGACATATGACAGATAACATCTATATGCTTGATTTAAATAACGAATCGCTGCAGCAAGAGCAAACAGAATAACAGCTTGACCTACCAAAGGAATGGAGGACTGTCAAAAATCATCCAATTGATAACATCATCAGTGAAATTAAAAAGGGGGTAACTACTAGACAATCTCTTAGAAATGTTTGTAATCATATGGCATTTGTGTCTCAAGTAGAACCTAAGAACATAGATGATGCTATAATTGATGAACATTGGATGATGGCTATGCAAGATGAGTTAAACAAGTTTGAAAGAGGAAACTAGTGCCTAAACCCAACAACTGTCAAGTAATAGGTACAAAATGGGTTTTTTGGAATAAACTAGATGAAAATGGTATAATTGTAAGAAACAAGGCTAGATTGGTAGCCAAAGGGTATAACCAAGAAGAAGGCATAGGTTATGATGAAACATATGCACCAGTAGCAAGATTAGAAGCTATAAGAATGCTACTTGCTTATGCTTGCATAATGGGATTTAAATTGTATCAAATGGATGTTAAGAGTGCTTTCTTAAATGGATTTATACAAGAAGAAGTGTATGTTGGTCAATGATGAGTGTGATTTCACCTCATTTTCCATGTACATTTCTGCATGCATTTGCATATAGTTAGGCCATTTTAGTGTTTATTTTGTTTAGTTTTTCCTTTGGAACAGATAAGGTGGTATTGTGTGTTGTTTTGCAGATATTCATGATTAAATGCCCAAGAATTAGCAAGTATGAAGCTTGGATGACTTAGAGCTTTGAAAGATAAGAAATTGAGCCAAGCAGAGAGTATCACGGCCTAGCCGTGATGGCCCTCACTACCGTGAGGGAGCAAAGAGTCGAAGAAAGAATTGAGCCAAAAGTCGAAGGTGTCACGGCCTAGCCGTGATGGCTATCACGGCCGTGACGTGTCGGTGTGCCAGATCTCCAAAAGTCGAGACGATCACGGCCTAGCCGTGATGGATATTACTGGCCGTGATAAATCAGTTGGAAAAGTCGAGACGATCACGGCCTAGCCGTGATGTCTATCACGGCCGTGACTTGTTTGTTGGAAAAGTCGAGAAAGGATCACGGCCTAGTAGCGTGATGAGTATCACGGCCGTGATGAATCGATAAATGAAGCGGTGCCAAGTCGAAACCATCACGGCCTGGCCGTGATGGCTATCACGGCCGTGACCCGCCACGAGTACTAGAAAACCGAAAGCGAACAGAAGAAGATTCAATTGAGAAAACCCTAAAGAAAAATCCTCTGCTGCTGTGGCTGTGTGCATCATTCCATGGAGCTCTCTCCTTTGTGCATCTCTGTAATTCTCTCTTTTGTTTTATCTTTAATTATGCGTAGCTAAACTTCCCTTTGTTGGGGTTAGACTATTGTTATCTGAACTTGGTTGTAATATGACTTGAGATTAATACAGTTTCCTTCTTCTTTATGAGTATATAATTCTATGCTTAATGCTTTCCTAGGCTTGATCATCTTAGGAATGATTAGTTGCTTTAATAGACAATTGAAAGATTGATGTTAAAGTATGCTCATGAATTATATGCCAAGTAGTCCAAGAATCTAGACATAGGTGTTGGCTACTTGCAATCTTATGAATCTTGTTCTTAATGCAATTTCTCTTATTAATCCACCTAAGACATTAGGGTTTAATTTGGGATTTTAGGCTCAATGCACCTAAGACATTAGGCTTGAGTATATTAGAAAAGATTCGATTGTCATAAGGGGAGTAGGAACTGTGTTAGTTATCATTTCATAACAATCAAGGGAGGATTAGCTTAGTTTAACCCCAGCAATTCTATCTCATTGTTATTCAACTTTCTGTTTTCACATCAACTGTTTGAGAAAAATCCAAAAAGAACAAAATATTTTCTTCTTGTTTGTTTGCTAGATGTTAGAACAACCTTCAATCCAAAATTCGATCGCCTAGATAGTAGTCAAATTTACGAAGTGGTAATTGTCCACGATCCCTGAGAACGATATCCGGTCTTACCGTTTTTATTACTTGCAACGAACCGGTACACTTGCCGAGTCCGTGTCAGTCAACCACCTGGTTTTGAAAATAATGAATTGCCTAACCATGTTTATAAACTGTCTAAAGCACTATATGGCTTAAAGCAAGCTCCTAGAGCTTGGTATGAAAGGTTAAGTAATTTTCTCATTGAAAAAGGATTTAAAAGAGGTAAAATTGACACAACTTTGTTCACTAATAAAAAGGCACACAACACTTTACTTGTACAAATATATGTGGATGATATAATTTTTGGTGCTACTAATGAGCAGTTGTGCAATGAGTTTGCAAGTCTTATGCAGAGTGAGTTTGAAATGTCAATGATGGGTGAGCTGAACTTTTTCCTTGGACTGCAAATCAAGCAAACTGAAAACAGAAACTTTGTTAGCCAAACCAAGTACTTCAATGAGTTGATCAAGAAGTTTGACATGGAAAATGCTAAAGATATGGCTACTCCGATGAGTACCTCCTGTTATCTGGACAAGGATGAGCAAGGTAAACCTGTTGATGTTTCTAAATTCAAAGGTATGATAGGCTCACTACTATATCTTACTGCTAGTAGGCTAGATATCATGTTTAGTGTATGCATGTGTGCTAGGTATCAAGCAAATCCAAAAGAATCACACTTAACGGCAGTTAAAAGGATCATTAAGTATCTGTTAGGAACAAAATACATGGGATTATGGTATCCCAAGGGAGCTACATGTACGTTAATTAGCTATTCAGTCTCTGATTTTGCTGGTTGTAAACTAGACAGAAAGGGTACTAGTGGAACTTGCCATTTACTAAGAAAATCGTTAGTATCATGGTTCAGTAAGAAACAATCTAGTGTGGCTTTATCCACTGCAGAGGCTGAATATGTAGCAGCTGGTAGCTGCTGTGCATCAGGAATTCCAGTATTTTGTTGACAGCTTATAAGGTTGGAGCCATTGATGTTTAAACTTGTTGTTGGACATCCTCCTTAATTTTCTCAGTCATCTTCTCAACTTTTTCATCAACTATCTTGCCAACTCTGTCATAAACTATTTTGCCAACTATCTCTTCAAGGTTCTGTGGCAGAGCATGTTGTCTTGAACTAGCAGATTCTTGAAAGGTGCTTAATGCTCTGGAGTGTTCAGGGTGATCTGAAGGGTGCATCATAGCCAAAGCTAGTGGTGAGAAGAGTGCTTTCTAGATGATCTTTGTTTGGAGATGGACTCAGCAGTTTCTTCTTCGTGACCTCCTGAGCCAAAAATAGTGGCATTCATGCCAGGTCCTTCAACTACAATTTCATCTTCTAGGAGCTCAGAAGGAGGTGAAGACGAAGCAGGATTAATCACTATAAGGGGTTAAGGGGTCACTGATACTTCCTTTGACCATATGATGTGGTAGGAGAATTCGACATTTCGACTTGTTATGGGAAGTCCCCAAAGATCTTTGTAGATCATGTACCAGAAGTTTGAAAGACCACACTTGCCTCTGACTTTAGAAATTTCCTTTTCCTCTTCTTGGGTTAGTCCAGAGGAAGATGCTTCTCTTGAGCAGTGGATGATGTGGGATTTCCAGAAGTCTGCAGCAAGTTGTTCATTGATCAACCCAATAGATTCAGAATGCAAATAGTAGTTCAGCATGGAGTAGTCAAAAGTTTCTTGATTCAGATCAAGCATGTCTGATTCAGCTTTTGGCATAACTCCTTTGAATCTTCTATTCTTCTTGTCCTTTTCCTTGTTCAGATCAGCCATCGGCAGTCTTGGAAAGATTCTGTAAGGCATGATTCCAATTCTTGTTGCAGTATTATGTCTCAGCCATGATGGAGGGACAAAATGTGTGGCTCTATTAACTTTGAAATGACTGAATTCCCACTTCAGGATTTCATAGATGAGCTGATCCACAAAAAAATCAGAGGCCCTCCCATAAACACTGGGATGCTTGAAGGATACCCATATTGTATCATTATCCGAGATTATAAGAACATGTTGTGAGGATCTTTCTCTTCTTTCAGGGAGGGTAGGAAGATTCTTCCTTAGAGGGTCAGTCTCCCAGACACTTATCACAAGTCTCTGAACTCCATCGGTGAAGGGTATGAGAGGTGGAGTTTTAACAAAGTTAGGATAGATTTTTCTGGGGGGGGGGGGGGGGGGAATTTGTTCATAGGCAGGTGAGTGACTAAGGGTCCTATGTTGTTTTGCATTTGTGAAGGCACTATTTTGATTAATTTGCAGTCAGGATGGGGTAAGTGGAAGGGTTCAACAGGTGGGCCTATTAGGAATATGTTCAGGTTCAGGTTGGTGAGTGAGAAACAGAACTCTCCATTTTCTTTTTACTTTGGCCCAATCCTCAGATTTGCCATCATAAATAACAGAAATTGGAGTAAAGGGAAATAAGGTTCTTAAGGGTTTTGGGAAAGGAGCACCAGGGGAAATGCCATCATCTGGTTGATTGAACCAGGGATCATCGGCAGGGATAATTAGTTGAAATTGTGGTCTGGATGAGGTGGCTATTTGTGAGTGAGCAGGTGAAGATGTAGGTAAATTTTTGATTTGGTCAATTTGTGTTGGTTGGGGTGAGAGGGGTGTGGGAATGTATACATCATCGGTTATGGTTTGATTTAACACATCATTTGGAGTAGAGACAACAATGTTAACATCAGAGGTAACAACAACAGGAATAACATCAACTCTATTTTCTAGACTAGACACCAAGGCATCTACTGCTATTTGAACATGATCACTAGCAGAGATGGTTACCTTAGAAATCTTAGTTGTTCTGGTCTTTCTTGCTGGTTGCCTTTTGGGTTTTGTTGAGACAGGTACAACAGCCCCAGCAGCAGCAACAGAAGTTTTCTTCTTCTTTAGGATGGTACTGATAGGAACTCTATCCTTATCAGCTTCCTCGTCCTCATTGTGTGAGAAGATAACTCTTCTTTGCTTCTTCACAGCAGGAGCATCAGAAGGTTCCCTGATAACAATGCCACCAGCTGGCCTCTTAGGGGCAGGCTTCCTTGCTGCAGTGGTCTTTTACCTAGTTACTCTTTTTACTCCTAGGACGTCAGCATTGTTTGCTTCAACCATTTCTTCCTTGATTTTCATCAAGCCTTCAGTTTTAGCCATTTCAGCAGCAGCATAGGTATTGAGTTTCATGTTAGCTAAATTCATTTTACCAAAGTCTGCAGCTGACATTGGTTTTTCAGATAAGATTCTAGCTTGCTCTTCAGGAGTCCTTGCAGCAAGAATTTCATGGATTCCTTGAGCCTTGAAAATCTTAGACAGAAGATGGCAATAGGGAAATGCCGAAAGTTTGGTCTTGTTGATCACAGTATCTCTGAATCTTACGTACAGGATTCCAGGAAGATTGATTTTTGTCTCCGTAAGAATATGGCAAAGGCAAAACTTATGCAGAGCTGATAGGTTGTCCTTGGAACCAACCTTATAAAGAACCATGTTGTTTAATAGTTGATGAAGAATGCGAACGATGTCCTTCATTTCAACAGCCTTCCATGAGTGAGTTCTGACTGTGTCTTCTCTCATGAGACATACTTCAATGGTCTCAGAACCACCCAAATCAGCTTCCCATGACTCAGTAAAAATCAAACCTTCTTGAGCACAGAAAATGGCATCAGCAATAGTCTTCTCCGAGACTATGATCCTCTTTCCTAACACAACAGAGGAGAAATTATTGTCGGTCTCTTGAACATTCTTCCAGAAATCCCTAATCAGGTTGGGAAAGACAGACTTTCTCTGTGAAGAGTCCTCCCCACCCATGTGCATTAACATACTAGCTTATGTCTAAGTTGTAGTTTTGTAATATCCCAAAGTTGAAGTGGTGCTCAATGGCGATGTTAAGCTTGTCCACGTTGAAGGTTGAAGAAGAAGCCATTTTGGTGAGAAGAGTTAGGGTTTAGAAAACAGATAGAAGAAGAGCTCGAGAGTTTCAGGGAAGTGTAAAGTTATCTCAGAGGGAAAAGATTACTTTTAAAAGATTCTTGAAACCCAAAGGATTATCAAAAGGAAAGTATTTTGACAAGACATTTCATTATGGATAAAACAGCGTTGGTATTTTGGAACTCTAAAAGGTTTTGATGAAATTACTGACTCAGCAAGGAGAATAAAGGATAAATTTGTCATTGAGACAAAATAAATGCATTTAATAAAAATAAAAATATGCTTAAACATAGGCAGATGTGGACTCGTATGAAATTATACAATGGACGCGGTAACCAACAACAATGGACGCGACATATAGTAGACGTGCAGCACAACATACAATAGACGCAAAAATTTAACAGGCATTGGACGTGCATAAGTAATAGACGCAATATTAACATAACAAAATTTTCTCAAGGCTGGACGCCTAAATTAATCCACACATATCATATTAAGATGCTTCCTAATAAAGATAAATCTGTCCTCTGCAAGAGGTTTAGTAAAGATATCTACCCATTGATGGTCAGTATCAACAAATTGTATATCAAATACACCTTTTTTCTCATAATCCCTAATGAAATGTTGTTTAATCTCTATGTGCTAAGCTTTAGAATGCAAAATTGGATTCTTAGATAGATTTATTGCAATAGTATTATCATACATAAGTGGAATACTACTTACAAACACATTCTAATCCTCCAATTGATGTTTGATCCAAAGAAGTTGTGAGCAACAACTTGCAGCTGATATATACTCAACTTCAGCAGTTGATAAGGCAATGGTACTTTGTCTTTTGCTTGACCATGGGACAAGATTAGCTCCAATGAAGTGAAATCCTCCACTAGTGTTTTTCTTTCAATTCTATCTCCAGCATAGTCAGCATCACAGAAACCAACTAATCTGTATCTCCATTTTTCTTAAAGCACAAACCAAGATTAGTAGTACCTTTTACATATCTAAAAATTCTCTTAACTGCTGATAAGTGAGATTCTCTAGGATTAGATTGAAATCGAGCACACAAACATAAACTGGACATAATATCAGGCCTAGACGCAGTAAGATATAAGAGAGATCCTATCATACCTCTGTATAACTTTTGGTCTACATTTTTCTCTTTATCCTCTTTGTTCAGTATGGAAGTGGGGTGCATAGGAGTATTCATTGGCTTACATTCATCCATCTTAAACTTCTTTAGAAGCTCTTTTGTATACTTAGTTTGGTGGATGAGCACCTCGTCCAAGGTTTGTTTTACTTGAAGTCCAAGGAAGAATTTGAGTTCTCCCATCATGCTCATTTCAAATTCTTTCTGCATTAACATAGAGAATTATTTGCATAGAAACTCATTAGTACCACCAAAAATAATATCATCAACATATATTTGTACAACTATGAAATTAGACTTAATGGACTTTCTAAATAAGGTTGTATCAACCTTTCCTCTATTGAATCCATTTTCCATAAGAAAGGAACTTAGTCTGTCATACCAAGCTCTAGGAGCTTGCTTAAGACCGTACAAAGCTTTCTTAAGCTTATATACATGTTCAGGATGGGTTTCACACTCAAAACCCGGAGGTTGCATAACATAAACTTCTTCATTAATAAATCCATTTAGAAAAGCACTTTTAACATCCATCTGAAAAAGCATAATACTATGATGTGCAGCAAATGAAAGTAGAATTCTAATAGCTTCTAGTCTAGCAACAGGTGCAAAAGTTTTAGTATAATCTATACCTTCCTCTTGAGAGAAACCTTGAGCAACAAGTCTTGCCTTGTTTCTTATTACCTTACCATTTTCATCAAGTTTGTTTCTATAAACCCACTTTGTTCCAATCACTGATTTGTCTTTGGGCAGGGGAACCAGAGTCGAAACATCACTTCTTTCAACCTGATTGAGTTCTTCTTGCATAGCTAGAATCTAACCATTGTCCAGCAGAGCCTCGTCTACTGTCTTTGGTTCCAACTCAGAGACTAGTGCATAAATATCTTGTTCTCTGAAGGTTGATCTGGTTCTTAACTTGTCATTGGGGTTTCCAATGATCTGATCTTATGGATGATAATTCTTGAAGTACCAAGATTTTTGAACCGTATCATGTTGAGAAGTGGAAGTTTCTGGTTGTTGAGTGCGATCAACTGCTTGATCATCAACTTTTATCTCTGGTGAGTCTTCTGGGATGTTTAGATCAAGACCTGCAAAAGCTTCATCTAGCTCTGATAATTTCTTATCAGGCTGTTTGTCATTAAACTTGACATGAATACTTTCCTCTACTATCAGAGTCGTAGAATTATAAACTCTAAAGCCTTTAGATGTTTCAGAATATCCTAATAGTATTCCATTATCTGTTTTAGCATCAAACTTACCAAGTTGATCTTTAGTATTCAGTATAAAGCATTTACAACCAAAGGGGTGAAAATAATATATGTTGGGTTTTCGTCCTTTCCATAGTTCATAAGGAGTCTTATTCAGGATAGGTCTAATGTATATTACATTCTCGAATGTAGTCAGCAAGATAATGTGACTTTAGCCCAGAAGTGTCTAGGGACGGAGTTGTCATTGAGCATAGTTCTAGCCATCTCTTGAAGAGATCTGTTCTTTCTCTCTACCACACCATTTTGCTGTGGTATTCTAGGTATTGAGAAGTTGTGAAGGATACCATTTTCTTCACAGAACTTATGAAATAGCTTATTTTCAAACTTTCCCCTATGGTCACTTTTGATTAAAGTGATACACATGCCTTTTTCATTCTGTACACGTTTGCTGAATACAGAAAAGACCTTAAAAGACTCATTCTTGTGAGTTAGGAACATAACCCATGTCCATCTAGTGTAATCGTCTACTATAAGAAGACCATATTTCTTACCACTGACAGAGGCAGTCCTTGTTGGACCAAAAAGATCAAGATGTAGCAACTCTAGTGGTCTATTGGTACTAACAACATTCTTAGATTCAAAAGAACCCTTGACTTGTTTTCCCTTTTGTCATGCATCACAGAGAGCATCAGATTTGAACTTAAGGTTTGGTAGTCCTCTCACGAGGTTATGCTTGTTTAGATTTGAAATTAATTTCAAGCTTGCATGACCTAGCCTTTTGTGCCAAATCCATCGCTCATCTTCAATGGACACTAGGCAAGAGATACTTTGATTTGAGAGGTTCTCCAAGTCAATCTTATAGAGATTGTTTTGCCTTTTAGCAGCGAATAAAAGTGATCCATCATCTTTCTTGATAGTACACATGTTCTTATCAAAATAAACTGCATATCCACTGTCACATAATTAACTTATGCTCAGCAGATTGTGCTTCAAGCCATTTACTAAAAGAACATTATCAATGGAGGAAAAATGATGTTTACCAATTTTACCTATACCAATGATTTTCCCTTTCTAATTTCCTCCAAATGTGACCTAGTCACCATCTTTGGGCTTAAGGTTTTGGAACATAGACCTTTCTCCCGTCATGTGTCGTGAGCAGCCACTGTCCAAGTACCAAGACATCCGTTTTCTTCCTGTTGTTAAACAAATTTGCAACAGTTATTATCTTATCTTTAGGTACCCAAATTGACTTGGGTCCTTTCTTGTTAGTAGTCACTAGACGAGAATGCTTTATATGCTTATTATGTATGCATCTAGATGTAGTATGCCTATTCTTCCAACACACTTTGCAAAAGGTGTTGGACAGGCCAGAATTGGTTATAGCATGTTTAGCTTGAGCTTTTGATACTCTATGCTGTGTATATGGTGTTGACTTTTTGTGAGATGCTTCTTGCTTCTCTTTGTCATAACCAAGGCCGGGTTTATCATGAGATGACCTAGAGTACCTTAAAATGAGACTAAGCTTCTCTGAACCACCTACAAGCTTTGACAGAGAATCTGTCAGATATGTTACATCTTGTTTCAATTTTGTAACTTCACAAGAAACATCAGGTTCACATTCCATTTTGTTAGCTAGACTAACATTCACTGATTTTAGTATGTCATTTTCATCTTTAATGTTTTGTTTCTCAGTGCAGACCCTATCATATTCTCTAGTCAGTTTAGAAATTTTCTTTTTGAGACTCTGATATTCTTGTGATAATATAGACGACTCATGCAACAATTCATCAAAAGCATTTTGAAGAGTGGACGGGTCAGAGTCCATTACCTCAGCATCAGTGTATCCACTTTCTGATGCAGTGTCTGCCATGAGACAGATATTTGCCTCTTTCTCTGCTTCATTTTATTCATCCGATGAAGAAAGATCAAGATCCTCCCATGTAGCCATTAAGCCTTTCTTCTTTTTGAAGAATTTCTTTTTATCCTTTAGCTCAGGGCAGTCAGCTTTGAAATGACCAGGTTTCTTGCATTCAAAGCACAAGGATGGACCTTTTTCCTTGGAGTCCGACTTCTCCTTGGAAAACTGTTTGTTGAAGTGCTTCCTTCTGAAACCACATTTCTTTCTCCACATATGTTGAATCTTCCTAGAGATGAAGGACAACTCATCCTCGTCTGATCCTTCATCATTGTCAGAAGATCCAGACTCATCTGATGACTCAGTAGCTTTGAGAACCTTTGATGAGCTTGCTTTCTTTGCCTTTAGGGTAATAGATTTTCCTTTTATGGAATTTTCTTCTTCATTAAGTTCAAGTTCATGAACCTTGAGAGATCTAAGAAGCTCTTCCAGAGATAGAGTATTCAGGTTTTTGGCTTACTAAATAGCAGTAACTTTGGGTCTCCATTGCTTGGATAGACTTCTGATAAGCCTCTGGCTTATCTAGTTTTATAACTAGTAAGACGGTGGTTTACGTGCCAATCAGTCGAGTTCACTCTCGTTTTCGCCCAATTTCGCCTTGTTTCGTTCCTGAGTTAGTCTTTGACTCGTTTGGTGTATTTTGTGTAGTTTTTAGGTTATTTTGAATAGAATTACGCTTGTGGTTGCTTTTGTTGTTTCAGGTTAAATAAGTGAAGCTCTGAGAATCAAGGAAAGTCAAGAAGCAATGGGAAAAAGCACTTTTTGAGGTCTCGCCCTGCGAACAGGATGCTCGCCTCGCGAATAATGAAGACTTGGAAGTCAGAGACCATCACGGCCTAGCCGTGATGTATATCACGGCCGTGACCTAAAACCCACACAAGTCAGAGACCATCACGGCCTAGCCGTGATGTATATCACGGCCGTGACCTAAAACCCATACAAGTCAGAGACCGTCACGGCTTAGCCGTGATTCACATCACGGGCCGTGAAAAGAAGACTCGCGTCGTGAGACATCCTTCGCGCCGCGAGGGTTTAAATTCCAGAAGTGCGCCAGAAACAGAAGCCGTCACGGCCTAGCCGTGATGATCATCACGGCCGTGACGCGTGGCCTCCCTATAAATAAGACAGTGCAGAACAGATTTGGAGGACTTTTTGGCATCAGAACTTTTGAGAGATATATTAGAATCCTTATTCTGGAGCTGCGTCTCCCCTTCTCTTCTCTTATTTCTTATTCTTAGGATGAATTCCGATTGTACGTTTGTCGTGATTACGGACATGAGGAACTAATCCCCTTGTCTAAAGGATCGATGAAGCCACCTATGGCAGCATAGTATTTATGTGATGTAACTCTCTCTCTCTTTTAATTCAATTATTGTTTTCCAATTCTGATTTCATTGTGTTGGTTATATGCTTGCGTGATCAACTAGTTAAATGTGTTGAGGCCGATAGGCGATTCGCGTTTTAGAACTTGAATTGGGAACATCGATCGAGTGTTGCACGAGAGTGAATAGGAGATCGATGCAACTCTTAGGGAACAAGAATTAATAGAATTCGAGATTAGGGTTAAGAGACCTAGTAAGTAATTAACTCAAATCATCGAATATGTCCTATTGAGCACGACAGTGAATATAGGAGAATTTAGGGGTCCCATTGACATTAAAATTGAACCTAGGGAGGAGATCATTATCACTTGGGTACTTTGCATGATTGGGTAGGTGGATTCGAAACCTTAGATGCTTTTAATTCCTGATTTCATCACCATATCTTATTTGATTTGATTTGTTAATTTGAATTGTGATCCTAGTTTCTCTCCAACCACTTTCTCTACTTAACCAACTTATCGGACTTATCGCGTAATTAGTCGAATTGGTAGCCCAATCCTTGTGTTCGACCTCGGTAGACTCTTACCGTGTTTTATTACTTGCGACGACCCGGTACACTTGCCGGTGTCACAACAAGTTTTTGGCGCCGTTGCCGGGGATTGGCACGACCAATTTTCCTAATTTTCAGGAAATTCGGTTTTTGGTTAAGCTGACTTTTAGTTTTATTTTCTTTTATTTAATTGCTATTATTTTTCTCTGCTTCTTTGATTCCACTTGGTCTTTGCCTGTTTTTGTATGCGAGGTACCCTTCTACAAGAGGACTTGCTATTTGATTCCGAGATCACCAGGACCGAGAGGCAATTAAGGAAAGAAGCCAGGGAACGGAAAAGAATTGAAGGAATTAAAATAGAGGGCATGGCTGAAGAAAACCCTCCTCCTCCTCCTCGTTACAAGCCTCTCTTCGAGTACGATCTACCAAACTTGGAGGATTGTGTTTCATCTATTGTGAGGGGCAACCTGAATACAGACTCCTTCAGAGTGGAAGGATGTGTCACAGCCCAGATCCGCGAGAATCAGTTCGATGGCAGTGGCAAGCAAGACCCGCATAGACACATCACTCGCTTCCTTGAAGCCTGTGACTTACAGAAGACAAGAGGAGTCTCACAAGATGAGTTTCGCTTGCGGCTCTTCCCTCTCTCTCTTAGGGATGTCGCTCGCGATTGGGTTGACAGTTTGGATAGGAACAGCATCAGAACTTGGGAGCAGATGGCACAAAAGTTCCTAACCAAATATTTCCCTCCTTCAGAAGGCGGCACAGGCAAGAATAGCCGTCACATCATTCAGGCAAACGGAGGATGAAACTTACAATGAAGCATGGGAGAGGTACAATGGGTTATTGACAAGATGCCCTTCAGCATTCTTCGACCCAATTTCCAAAGTTCAACACTTCTTTAATGGGTTGAGGGGACGCTATCAGATGAACTGTGATGCCGCGGCTGGCGGGTCTTTTTCATATTTATCAGCTGAGGATGGATGGGCATTATTAGAAAAGATGTCTTATAATGATTACAACCGTGGTAGGGAAACCTCGAGTGGAGTCAGTTTTGCAACAATGGAAGCCATTTTAGAACAAAACAGATTGTTGAAGATGCAGAATGCGGCACTATCGGGGAACAAAAAAGTTAATTTGATACACGAGGGGATGCCTCCGAGTTGTGACAACTGCAATGGGGATCATGACACTCAGATTTGCCCGCTGAATTTCTCTCAGGAACATGTGGATTCATGCCACAACTTCTATGACACTGTGCCCCAGAACAACTATCAGAGAAACAATCAGAATCGAGCAGGGGTATATGAGGAGAGACCATCCGGGTTTCGCTTGGAGTAATGCTAGTGGTGGTCTGGCCGGACAACAGCAACCTCAACAAGGTCTGAGGCCAAACATTGGGATCCAACATCACAATACTCAGCAGGGTCCTCCAGGGACTAATTAGGTGCAAATAACAGATAGTGGAAGACAACCGTGGGAGCTGGCTTTTGAGAAGATGAGTACAGCAGTGGAGAAATTGTCAATTAACACGAACACTGCCATTGACAAGTTGGCGACTCATACAGGGTCAGCAATTCAGAATCTTGAGACACAAATAGCACAGCTCGCGAAGCAACTGAATGAGCGTCTCCCAGGCACTCTCCCAAGTGACACTGAGAACAACCCTAAGAGCCAGTGCAATGCCGTAACCACTAGAAGCGGTAGAGTGCTGGAATCTAACAGGGGTGCACCTAGTTCTCAGGAAGTTGAGGTCTCAAACCCACCACATGTTGAGGAAGAACAACCTGAGAAAGAAGAGGAGTTAGCAAGAGGTAAGGCACCGGAGCAAGGAGGGAGGTTAAAGCTTGTAGATGAAGAGTTCCGTAGAAAGAAGTGGGTAGAGCCCAAGGACCTCCCGTCCTACATGAAGGTACCATACCTTGAGAGATAGAAGAAGCCCCTTCAGGATAAACAGTTCAGTAAATTCCTTGATGTCTTCCGCAAACTTCAGATCAACATTCCATTTGCGGAAGCCCTGGAACAAATGCCGTCTTATGCCCGATTTATGAAGGAGCTTCTCTCCAAGAAGTGGAAAATAGTGGATGAGGAAACGGTTGCTTTGACCGAGGAGTGTAGTGCCATCCTTCAAAGAAAACTCCCTCCAAAGTTGAAGGATCCCGGTTCCTTTTCGATACCATGTACTATTGGGGAGATGAATATAGGGAAGGCGTTGTGTGATCTAGGGGCAAGCATCAACTTGATGCCCCTCTCCATGATGAAGAAGTTGGGGATTAAGGAAGCCAAGGATACACGGATGTCACTCCAACTAGCCGATCGCTCTATCAAATACCCTTATGGGGTTGTCGAAGACTTGCTAGTGAAGGCGGACAAATTCATATTTTCGGCAGATTTTGTGGTGCTCGATATTGATGAAGACGCCGAGATCCCCCTCATATTGGGGAGGCCCTTCTTGGCCACAGGGCGTGCTTTGATTGATGTGCAACAAGGGAAGCTCACCCTCCGCGTGCAAGATGAGAATGTAGTCTTCAATGTCTTTGAAGCGATGAAGCACCCCGCGGAGAGGTCGGATGTGTATCGAGTAGATGTGGTGGATAGTATTGTCGAGGAAAAGACCACTAGAGAAGCCCATGGTTCTTAACTTGCACAAGTGTTGGTAAAATCCCATGGTGATGATGGAGAGGAAGAAGACCCCTTGGGGGATGAGTACTATCTTGAATGCTTGAAACATATGGAAGCCTTACCGAGTCTCCCAAGGGATGAATGTGCAAAGGAGAAGCTCAACAAGGAAGGCAATGAGGAAGATGGAAAGACACCGGAATTGAAGCAACTCCCGGCCCACTTAAGGTATGCATTCTTGGGGGAGAAGGGACAACATCCGGTGATCATTAGCAATGCCTTGAAAAAGGATGAAGAGGAGAAGCTGTTGAGAGTTCTTAGGGAACACAAATCCGCCATTGGGTGGAAGATTTCGGACCTAAAAGGTATAAGCCCTTCCCTATGCATGCATAAAATCTTGATGGAGGATGGTTATAAGCCGGTGGTTCAACCACAGAGATGGCTAAACCCCATCATGAAAGAAGCTGTGCGTAAGGAAGTGATTAAGCTTTTAGATGCCGGAATCATCTACCCAATCTCGAATAGCAACTGGGTTAGTCCGATTCATGTGGTCCCAAAGAAGGGTGGAGCAACCGTGGTGGTCAATGAAAACAATGAATTGATCCCAACAAGAACCATCACGGGGTGGAGAGTGTGCATCGACTACAGAAGATTAAATGAAGCAACAAGAAAGGATCACTTCCCCCTCCCCTTCATTGATCAAATGCTTGAGAGGTTAGCCGGATATGAGTACTACTGTTTCTTAGATGGATACTCCGGCTATAATCAGATTGTGGTGGATCCTCAAGACCAAGAGAAGACAGCCTTCACTTGTCCCTATGGAGTCTTTTCTTACAGGAGGATGCCCTTTGGATTGTGCAACGCCCCCGCTACTTTCCAAAGGTGCATGTTTTCTATTTTCTCGGACATGGTGGAAAGGTGCATTGAGGTGTTCATGGATGACTTCTCGGTCTTTGGAACTTCTTATGACAACTGTTTGAAGAACTTGACCTTGGTGCTTAAAAGGTGCCAAGAGACTAACCTTGTGCTCAATTGGGAGAAATGCCACTTCATGGTTAAGGAAGGTATAGTCTTGGGGCACAAAATCTCCCACAGGGGGATTGAGGTTGATAAGGCGAAGATCGAGTTGATTGAGAAGCTGCCCCCACCAACCACTGTAAAGGGGGTGAGGAGTTTTTTGGGGCATGCCGGGTTCTACCGGAGATTCATCAAAGACTTCTCCAAAATCGCAAGGCCGCTTTGCGACCTTCTTGTGAAGGATGTATCCTTTGATTTTAATGATTCTTGTTTAAATGCCTTCACTGTTTTGAAAAATATGCTTGTCACCGCACCCATAATCACTGCACCTAATTGGAATTTGCCATTTGAAATCATGTGTGATGCTAGTGATTATGCTGTGGGGGCTGTTTTGGGGCAGAGGGTGGAGAAATTAGCTCATGTCATTTATTATGCAAGTAAAGTTTTGAATGAGGCACAAGCTAATTATTCCACCACTGAAAAAGAGCTACTTGTTGTGGTGTTTGCTTTGGATAAGTTTAGATCCTACATCGTGGGGTCTAAGATTGTGGTTTTCACTGATCATGCGGCCATAAAACACTTGATGACAAAACAAGAGGCTAAACCTAGATTAATTCGATGGATTCTTATTTTGCAGGAATTTGATCTCGAGATTAAGGACAGGAAGGGATCCGACAATGGAGTGGCGGACCACTTATCTAGGTTGGTCAATCCCGACACCGAGGAGGAATTGTTAGACATCAAGGAAGAGTTTCCTGATGAAAAGCTGTTTGCACTTATTGAAAATTCCCCTCCTTGGTTCGCGGATATGGCCAACTTCAAGTCTTCAAATGTGGTTCCGCAAGGTTGGACTAATCAACAGAGGAAGAAGTTCTTCTCGGATGCAAAGTATTATGTGTGGGAGGACCCCTATCTCTTCAAGCAGTGCTCGGATGGGATCCTCAGGAGGTGCATTCCCCATGACCAAATCGGAAACGTGTTGTGGCATTGTCATAGCTCGGATTACGGTGGGCATTATGGGGGAAAGAAGACTGCAGAAAAGATCCTCCAAAGCGGTTTCTTTTGACCGACGCTCTTCAAGGATGCCTACACCTTTGTTGAAAACTGTGATCGTTGCCAAAGGGTTGGCAATATTTCTAAGCGGCATGAACTCCCCTTGAATTGCATGCTCGAAGTAGAGCTCTTTGATGTGTGGGGGATAGATTTTATGGGACCATTCCCACCCTCTTTCTCTTACCAATACATTTTGGTGGCTGTGGACTACGTTTCGAAGTGGGTGGAGGCAATCCCAACAACCACAGATGATGCGCGGGTAGTCATGGATTTCCTGAGGCGCAATATCTTCTCAAGGTTTGGGGTCCCAAGAGTGTTGATCATTGATGGGGGATCCCACTTTTGCAACAATCAAATGCACAAGCTTCTTGAGAAGTATGGGGTCAAGCACAGAGTCTCTACTCCCTATCATCCCCAAACAAATGGGCAAGCGGAGGTATCCAACCGTGAGTTGAAGCGCATTCTCGAGAAAACCGTCAACTCCTCACGGAAGGATTGGTCAAGGAAATTGGATGATGCTCTATGGGCTTATAGGACCGCCTTCAAGACTCCAATTAGAAGGTCTCCCTACAATTTGGTGTTCGGAAAGGCATGCCACCTACCGGTGGAGTTGGAGGAGAAATCTTATTGGGCAATTAGGGAGCTCAACTTTGATTTGACAAAGGCCGGTGAGAAGAGGTTGTTGGACTTGAATGAGCTGTCGGAGATCCGCATGCAAGCTTATGAGAACGCAAGAATCTACAAGGAGCGGACGAAGGCATGGCATGACAAGCACATCTTGCCTAGGAGGTTTGAGCCCGGACAATTGGTGCTTCTGTATAATTCAAGGTTGAGGCTCTTTCCTGGGAAGTTGAAATCAAGGTGGTCGGGACCATTCAAGATCCTACAAGTCTTCCCACATGGGGCAGTGGAATTAGAAGGGACCTCTGGCAATTTCAAGGTGAACGGGCACAGGTTAAAGCATTATCATGGGGAATCAATCCCAACTGGAAAGCAAGTGTTTCTTCTGGATTAACCCTTAGGGGTGACTTGAGTCAGGCTCGGGACGTTAAACAAGCGCTACTTGGGAGGCAACCCAAGCTAGGTATCCCTCTCCTCTCCTAACTTTTGTTTTCTTTTTCTTTTTTTTTGTTTTTGTTGTCGCTCTTGAATAATTTGAGAAGATCAAGAGTTTTTGTATGAATGTCGTGTCGACAAGCTTGTTGGAATTTGATTATACTGAGCATAGATTGATTGCATGAATTATTTTGACCATTGATGATTTTCCCTTAGGTTGTGGAAATAGAGAAGTTGATCCCCATGTGAAAATTAAAAATTGAACTTTGAGATTTATTGTGATTGCTTGATTTATGATAAGTTTGGGGTGAGGGGGTGCACACACTAGGAATTGTATCTCGGTCAAACAATTTGCAAAATGTCCAGGTGAGGATTTGAGCCTCCAACTCTATTTTTGATTGTGTAAAATCACTTTTAAGTTGCACTTTCCCGAATTTGCTTGAATCTCTTTATGGTTTGCATGATTATGTGTTGCATCAAATGATTTAGGCGATTTTCTTTGAATTAGCTACTTGGCCTAAAGAGAACCATCCCTCATGCATGTTCCCTAGTCAGCCACATTGAGCCTAATTAGCCTATTGTTTCTTTATGACCCTATATTATGAGCCAAAATCTGAAAAAACCATGTTAACCAAATCTTAGGATTAGGAGAGCATGGAAGCTTAATGAGAAAAGAGTTGTGAGAAACTAAGTTTGGGGTGGCTACGAGGTGATATGTCATATTGGGATGAGGAAGAGAAAATAAAGGTTGACCCAAGGCAAAAAGAAAAGAAAAGAAAAGAAAAGAAAAGAAAAGAAAAGAAAAGAAAAGAAAAGAAAAGAAGAAAACAAAAAATGGCCAAAAGAAAAAGGGCAAAACAAAAAGATTAGCAAGGAAAAGGATGTAGTCACCCGAGCCCAAATGAAAAATGGAAAAAGGAATTTGAGTGGAAAAAGTGTCAAAATGCTCATGCTCTCTTAGTTCCTAGGGACTTAAGCCTAAATATCCTTCATTATCCTACCGTTAGCCAGGCCCCATTACAACCTTTGAAAGACCTATTGATGTTGCATGCATGTTTTCGTGGGAACTATGTTTGAGATGAAAATCAAATTCATGGGAAGTGCTCTTAGAATGTGAAAGTGAGTGAAAAGTTGATAGGCTAGACAAACTTGAGTGAATGAGTGAAATACTAAATGCCCTTGTGAGGAAGGCAATTGTTTGAAATAGGTGATCTTCCTTTGTGTGTATCTTTGAGCCTCAACTTAGAGTAATGATGGCATGAATGATAAATTCTCAATTGTTTAAAGTAGATGAATGTGGGGATTACATTGATGAAAAGGGGGGGGGGGGGGGGGGCATCAAAGAAGAAAAACTGTTTTGTAAAGTTGCATGAAATTTGTGCGAAATTGATTAGATCTTTCAGGTTTGCCAAGTCTTGAGTCATTTTTGAGTTTTAGCTTGCTTGGGGACAAGCAAGGTTTAAGTTTGGGGTGTTTGATAAGCCTCTGGCTTATCTAGTTTTATAACTAGTAAGACGGTGGTTTACGTGCCAATCAGTTGAGTTCACTCTCGTTTTCGCCCAATTTCGCCTTGTTTCGTTCCTGAGTTAGTCTTTGACTCGTTTGGTGTATTTTGTGTAGTTTTTAGGTTATTTTGAATAGAATTACGCTTGTGGTTGCTTTTGTTGTTTCAGGTTAAATAAGTGAAGCTCTGAGAATCAAGGAAAGTCAAGAAACAATGGGAAAAAGCACTTTTTGAGGTCTCGCCCCGCGAACAGGATGCTCGCCTCGCGAATAATGAAGACTTGGAAGTCAGAGACCATCACGGCCTAGCCGTGATGTATATCACGACCGTGACCTAAAACCCACACAAGTCAGAGACCATCACGGCCTAGCCGTGATGTATATCACGGCCGTGACCTAAAACCCATACAAGTCAGAGACCGTCACGGCTTAGCCGTGATTCACATCACGGGCCGTGAAAAGAAGACTCGCGTCGCGAGACATCCTTCGCGTCGCGAGGGTTTAAATTCAAGAACTGCACCAGAAACAGAAGCCGTCACGGCCTAGCCGTGATGATCATCACGGCCATGACGCGTGGCCTCCCTATAAATAAGACAGTGCAGAACAGATTTGGAGGACTTTTTGGCATCAGAACTTTTGAGAGATATATTAGAATCCTTATTCTGGAGCTGCGTCTCCCCTTCTCTTCTCTTATTTCTTATTCTTAGGATGAATTCCGATTGTACGTTTGTCGTGATTACAGACATGAGGAACTAATCCCCTTGTCTAAGGGATCGATGAAGCCACCTATGGCGGCATAGTATTCATGTGATGTAACTCTCTCTCTCTTTTAATTCAATTATTGTTTTCCAATTCTGATTTCATTGTGTTGGTTATATGCTTGCGTGATCAACTAGTTAAATGTGTTGAGGCCGATAGGCGATTCGCGTTTTAGAACTTGAATTGGGAACATCGATCGAGTGTTGCACGAGAGTGAATAGGAGATCGATGCAACTCTTAGGGAACAAGAATTAATAGAATTCGAGATTAGGGTTAAGAGACCTAGTAAGTAATTAACTCAAATCATCGAATATGTCCTATTGAGCACGACAGTGAATATAGGAGAATTTAGGGGTCCCGTTGACATTAAAATTGAACCTAGGGAGGAGATCATTATCACTTGGGTACTTTGCATGATTGGGTAGGTGGATTCGAAACCTTAGATGCTTTTAATTCCTGATTTCATCACCATATCTTATTTGATTTGATTTGATTTGTTAATTTGAATTGTGATCCTAGTTTCTCTCCAACCACTTTCTCTACTTAACCAACTTATCGGACTTATCGCGTAATTAGTCGAATTGGTAGCCCAATCCTTGTGTTCGACCTCGGTAGACTCTTACCGTGTTTTATTACTTGCGACGACCCGGTACACTTGCCGGTGTCACAACAACTTCTCAGGATTTTTCTAACATGATCTCTATTTTCATAGACTTTTCCAAGAGATCTGAGACTGTTGGTGATGGTTTGGAATCTTCCAAACATTTGGTCTATTGTTTCATGTTCACCGATCTTGAATAGCTCATATTGATGAACCAGCATGCTGATATTTGATTCCTTTACTTGTGAGGAACCTTCATGAGCTAGGGCAAGAGTATCCTAGATTTCTTTAGCAGTATTGCAGCTGTGAACTTTGTCATGTTCAGATTTGGTTATAGCACACATGAGATAGTGTTTAGCCTTCAGATTCAGCTGATGTTGGTTTTTCTGCTCTTGAGTCCATTGGGTTCTAGGAACAGCAACTCCGGCTTCATCTCTTGGTTCTGTGTAGCCAGATTCAATCAGCTCCCAAATATCTACATTCAGCGCATCCAAGAAGGCTAT
The DNA here is from genome assembly GCA_030762895.1 of Sophora flavescens. Classification (NCBI taxonomy): domain Eukaryota; kingdom Viridiplantae; phylum Streptophyta; class Magnoliopsida; order Fabales; family Fabaceae; genus Sophora; species Sophora flavescens. The sequence continues at coordinate 89,232,800 of CM061064.1, read as the reverse complement.
CATTCTCTTCTTCCAGTAGTCATAATCTGTTCCATCAAAGAGATGAGGTTTGTTGATAGCTTGTCCTTCTGCATTCATGGTTGTTGGATCGTACTCCCTCAGCACTTGTTAGATGCTCAACCCTTTCGAGGTTGAGATTTGATACCAACTGAAGTTGACACAGGCAAACACAAGAAGGTGGGGTTCAATTGTGTTTATTAATAATTTTCGAAAACAATCTTTAAAACAATTTTTGCACACAAGAAGATTAAAATCAGAAGCAAGCACAAAGAAATAGATCTTTTAAAAAGCTTTAACAAAAACAATATCAAAACCCCTCAGTTAGTAAGAAACAAATAAACCAGTAAGAATTTAGAGATAGAATAATCACACAAGATGTTTTATCCTGGTTCACTCTCTTCCAACCAAGAGTTACGTCCAGTCCCTTCTACTTGAAGGTTTTTCTCCACTATTTTCCAAATAGATTACAACCAAGTATTCAACACCCCTCCAATCTTACAAGTATTTCTTTCTTACCAAGCCTCTTCAGGCTCTAACTCTAACAAAGATATTTAACTTATAATCTTCTTAACTCACTGTGTGTGATGATATGAAAGTTTAAGATCAAATGAATATTTTCACAATATTCAAACTAAAGAATACAGACTCTTGCTCTTGAAAGAATATTAGAATGAGTGACCATCGATTGGAAAAAGTTGTTGTTCAGAACTTGAGGTCTTCTATTTATAGTGACCTTCTTCTTCACTTGTATTTCTTCAACGGTTATTTTGAATAGTCCCGTTTAGAGATAGCATTTAATGCATGATATCCGTTGTGACTGGTAGCTTGATCGTGGCAATGCTGAATAGTACTCTTGGTTATCGAGATAGCATGAAATGGAGGCTCACTGCTATGATAATTGCAGCTTGAGAACTTGTTATTCCTCCTTTGTGTAGAATCCAGATTTTTCCAGCCATAAAGTTGTCATCGTACAGATCGTTTTGCAGTATCTCATTGTACGATTCTGCTTGTTGTATTTCTTGATGGTACTATGTTTCTTTTACAACAAGGTAAAACATTAAAGTAGATAAAACAAATGTGAAGAACAAATATTCTATGAAATAAATATCAATCATTTGAAATAAATTTAAGAGATTCGAATTGCATTTATTTATTCTAAGATTGAGCTCGTCTACTTAAAAAAAACTCCGTCTACTTAGTTATAAGTGAGACCAAGTCTGTTCATTATTTTATTTTGCTTGTCTACTGTCGTGGCATATCCTCTCGTCTATCAAGTCTTTGGACTTGCTATACCTCAATGAGTTATCATAATCTCCGTCTGGTGACATGGCAGTTAGAGCTCGTCTACTATGAAGTCTTTGGACTTGCTGAATTTAAGAGGTTATTTTGATTTCCGTCTAGTAAGCATTTAGAGCCTCGTCTACTTAAGAAAACCAGTCTACTCAAATAAATAAATAAATAACTTTTACCAAAACATTGAGCAGACCGTCTACAAGGGTGGACACGTATTTTTCAATGAAAACTTATCTCAAGTTTCTATTACGTATATTTAAATATTCCTGCATAACTGAAAGCACATGTTAGATCTCAACTAACACTTTGCCAAGCAAATTTAATCCTTTTGTTAACATCAAAACGTAGAGATTATTTAGTCCAAAACCACTTTGGTTCCAACACTGAAGTCGGGAGAATGGGTCAACGACATGGCTCGTAACTATGCTGTAAGTAAAAAACATTTTAGTATATACTTTTCATTTATTATTATTGATTTGTTAATATATATTGATTATAATTGTAACTAAATCTCTTCATCTATACTTTGCAAGTGGGCTTCATCGAGAAGAAGGATGATGCCATATCACGTGCCTCACCGTCACAAGATGATGAATTGACTGGTGGGCCCCGCTCTCCTATCTCTGTCGACGATAATGCCATTTATTTGGAGGTCGTCGGGGGCAGGAACAAGAAGGGGCACGTGTATGGCCTCGGACACCTGGACAATGAGTTTATCGCTTCATCATCCGGCACTGTTGCTCATTCCTATGCAGATATCATCCCTCCGGAGCAGTTCAACCAGATGCAGGACACCATCACGCAGCTGAATGAAGAGCTTCGGGAGAAGAGGGAGAGATAGCAGCAGATGGCGGATCAGATTGCACAGTTGACTCAGTCACACCAGCAGGTGATGCAGAGGTCCATCGGCGGTCGGGTCGCACTGCAGATGGTCTTGGAGTAGATGAGGATCCAGTCTCCGATTCTTTGCGGATGGTGCTCCAGCAAGTTGTGCGCTTCTTATCGCTCCTCCGATTCCGCCGTCTCCTGCTGGCGATGATCTTTGCTCTAGAAGACGATGAGATGGTAGACGTCGGCGGCACGGACGCTGAGGCTCCTTGGGTTCCTCCACCTCCACCTCCGCATGATGATTGATTTTTTTTTTCATTTTATGGATTTCTAGACTATTACCGTGTGACATTTTCATTTATTTATATACATTCATTATTTTTATATTTGTGAGTTGCATTAGTAATTAATGTTTTAAATAAATTTTTAAATAAAAAATCTAATATTAATGTTTTAAATAAATTTTTAAATAAAAACAAAAAAAATTAATATTAATGTTTTAAATAATTTCTTTTAAAAAATATTACATAATTAGTCTTAGGGACCGAAATAGCAACCAATATTTCGATTGCTATACTTAAGTCATAGGAAAAAATAAAAAAATAATAATTTATTTCATGGTTAGCGACCGAAACCACGGTCGCTATTTTGGTTGAGGTAACCAAAATTAGCGATCGAATATCAGTCATCAAGTTCGATTACTGTGATCATGCGACAAATTTAGCTGCGACTAAATTATATAATTTAGCGACCGAATATTCGGTCTCTACTTGGCGATCGAAATTCAAACTCGGTCACCAAAACCATGCTAACAAGGATAGCGACCGAATTAGCATGTTTAGTGACAGAATTCTTCGATCGCTAAACATGTTTTTTTTTATAGTGTCCCTCAAATTTGAAACACAAGCTCACCAACACATAAGGAACATGATTAAACCTTCAAGGATGCTTAATTTTCCCCTATACTTTAATCAAGAAAACAATGCGTTACCAACATAGTGGTATCATACACTTTCTTCCATATGGTGCTTCGTGTGACACCATGCCAATATTCGAGTAGAAAATGTTGTTGTAGATAAACACAATCAGAGGAAGAAATTCGTCCGAACCCGAAGCGGGTTAGGTCGGCTGGGACCGAGTAGCCTGGATAATTATATACTTTTTTTGTTTTGTTATTATTCTCTGGAAAAAGTAAAAAAAATAAAAAAAATAAAAGACAACTCTAAATCCTAATACCCCAGTTCTGTGCAGTCAGAGAGTAACTACTACCCAGTCACCCTCGTGTGTTCCGCTGAGTCCCTTTTCCTTGTATTCCGTTTTGCCTGACTATCACAAAATAGTCGTGACCCATGCTATGCAGGGGTGGGCCCATATTGGAGTGAGGGTGTGCACATGCATCCCCTCAATTTAAAAAAAAATATTTCTTTATATTTATATTTTTTGTCCCCAGTAGTTGAAAAAGTTGCACCCAATGCCACTGGACTACTCCTATAGCAATAGTGCATCTCCCTCCTCCACGACTCTGTAGTCCGGTGAGTCGACCATCGCGAGCCGCTGATCGGGCCTCTCACAACACAAAGACTTGTTTCTGCATTTGGTGTTAAAAAAAGGAACTTCTATGGGGTTTCAACTTTCCATCCACTTGTTGCGTCGTTTCTGCCTTCTGGTGTTGAAATAAGGAACTTCTATGTATGCATTTATTTTTAGGGTTGCAGTGTATTGTGCTTTTGGGCCATGTAGGAGTATAATTTTTTTTTAAACAATCAGATGCACTACAGTCATATGGTGCATTGTTTTTTTTTAAATAGCTAAAGTTATTCTATAAATAATCAAAATGCATAAGTTTACTATTTTTACAATAACTTAAACTAATGAAAAAATAGTGTATGAATTTAATTACTTATTTAATTATGTTAGCTTATATTATGAATTTATTGGAATATTTAATATATACGGAATTGACCATTTCAACCAATGACTCATTAACCCAGTGTCCTGATCGAATCGTTGATCGATCCGATTTTTATAACATTGGGTTGTTGCCTCACAGGCTCAGGATCATAGATCTGTCACTGTTGATATGGTTGAAGTTCTCCATATGGGTGACACACCGAAAAAATAAGATGAAGAAATTTCTTAACTAGAAATTGTTGCTCCGATTGGCATATCCGTACCAAAGACTATAGTTCGAAATAACTAATACTTTTATATATTTTAATTTTAGCTAAATTATATTTTTGTTCTCTTATCTTTATTTTAGGTTTTAATTTGACCCCTCTTTTATTTTTGGTTCCAAAATGATTCTTTATTGACTAAACCCCCAATTTGGTCCCTGAGAAAAACACTCGGGTCTGAAATAGTCCCTATCCAAAAAAAACTATCCATTTAGTCCTTAAGAATGTGTTTACAGGGACAGATTAGTCTTTCTGTCAGTTGACCACCTTTGACCGCAGGTTAATTGCTGACGTGTCAGTATCCATTCCAAAACGCATGCCGTTTTTTCCTTCTTCTTCCTCCAACTTCTTCTTCTTCTTCTTCTTTTTCTTCTTCTTCTTCTTCTTCCAATCACTTTGAGTTAACATCACCATTCTAATTCATCCTCCAAGCAGGGTTTTCAGAATTGCATTTGATTTGAAGTTCATCTGAATTCTAAAACCAGTCTTCATCTGCATGTCATGAATGATTCCTCGAGCCATCCATCAGCATCATCTCCATCCACAACAATGGCTTCTTCTCCGATTCCGAACATTTTGTCTCTGGTCAATGAAGAAGGACCCAGACCTCGAATCCGCGCTCTCTCGCAACCGCCGTTGGATCGTTAACAATCAGATCAAGAACATCATCTTCCGCTACCCCAACCACGAGATCCCCTTAACCACCCTCCAGAAGAAGTTCAGAACCCTAGATCTTCAGGGCAAAGCCCTCAATTGGGTCTCCAAGTACCCTTGCTGCTTCGAGGTTCATCTCCACGGCGGTGGCGAAGGCGAACGCCATTGCCGCCTCACCAAGCGGATGATGTCCCTCGTCACGGAGGAAGAATCCCTCAAGGATTCCCTCGAACCCGTCTTCGTTCGCCGATTGGCGAAACTCTTGATGTTGAGCCTCCACAAGAGGCTCAACGTCTTGAAAATCAATGAGTTGAAGCGTAGTTTAGGGTTCCCCGATGATTATTTGATTAGAGTTGTTGCTAAGTACTCGGAATTGTTCCGAATTGTGAATCACAGTGGAAGGAGGAGTTCTATGGAGGTTGAATTGTTGAATTGGGACCCTGATTTTGCTGTTTCTGCTATTGAGGTTTGGTGCATGAGTTGTTGTCATTGACTCTATGGAAGAAGGCTTCATTTGTTAAGTTGGGTCATTTTAGGAGAGAGTTTGTTTTGCCTGATAGTCCCTGAGAAGAAAAGAAGAAGAAGAAGAAGCTGGAGGAAGAAGAAGGAAAAAACGGCATGCGTTTTGGAATGGATACTGACACGTCAGCAATTAACCTGCGGTCAAAGGTGGTCAACTGACAGAAGGACTAATCTGTCCCAGTAATCACATTCTTAAGGACTAAATGGATAGTTTTTTTTTGGATAGGGACTATTTCAGACCCGAGTGTTTTTCTCAAGGACCAAATTGGGGGTTTAGTCTTCTTTATTTTACAAAATTATATTACAAAGTTTATTTTTTCCCCTAAACGGTCCCTTATATTACAAAAGTTATACCGATATGGTCCACTTTTTGTTCTGAAATAGTCCCTCTTTTATTTTTTTTATTCCAAAATAGTGCCTCATTTTTTCAATAATTATATCAATATGATCATATTTGTACCACTATTTAAATAGAAAGGACCACATTGAAACCTAAAATAAAGATAAGATACCAAAACGGAACAAAACAAATAAATAAGGGACCAAATTAAAACTTAAAATAAAGATAATGGATTAAATGTATAATTTAGCCTTTAATTTTTAATTTTCGCATTATTGTTTGTCTAGAAAATATGGTTTAAAAAAGGCATTAATAGATAAAGTTAGGAGAAAAAAAAAGTAATTTTGAACATGCAATCGGTCTGATCCGAACAAACCTGCAACCCTCATAAGATTCGGCTTAGACACCTTGTTTCCAGCTTGAATCAAAGTCGAGTTTTTGTCCTGACCCGATAAATCCCAAACCCACGTCGATCGACCCGTCGTGGGTCGGATAACCTATTTTGTCACCTCTTGAGTGGGGTGGGGGGATCCCAAACCCACGTCGACCGACCCGTCGTGGGTCGGATAACCTATTTTGCCACCTCTTGAGTGGGGTGGGGTTAGGGGTGGGGGGGAATAATTGCCTAAATAGGGTATGCCACGTGGCACATGCCCATCGAAGTAGCAAAATTTACTTTTGTTTTAATTTGAATATGACCAATCACGTTGTGTCACATAATATACGTGGAATAGCGCTTTCCATGTAACCAAAAAAATATTAAAAAATTAGAGTGGTCGTCACTTGCCGCATGATAAACATCATCCCATATTGATAAATAGCTCCCAAATGGATAAATAGTTTTCAAAACAACAATAAAATCTTGGCAAACAAAAAGCAAAGCCCTAGACCCTTGCAGGGAAACAAATATGATGAGAGGCGAGTATAATTTTTCTAATCAAAATTTAATTTAGTTCATATTACGAATATATCTAATTTAATATATCTAATCACTCAGGCTGCTTATCAAAAAAAAAATTTCTAACCACTCAGGCTTTAACCAACAAATCTGTCAAAAAAAGGCTTTAACTAACTAAAACCTTTGGGCCTCCATAGGCCCAGGCCCATGAATAACAGTGCACTGCACTTGCAGCTTCAATTGCAGACTTCAACACAAGTTCATCCTGCTTTCACCTGACCAAACCAAAGCTCCGAATTTCCTACGACCTGTGCTGCCGCTGTCGTAGGTCACTCTATGTCAGCTCCGAATGTCTCATGTCACCTTTCTTTTCAGAAACCATTCTTTGAATTCTCTCACTCTCATAACCCTCTCTCACTCCTTACACCTTCGATTCACTCACTCCCACAACTCTTCTTCTTCACCCTCTTCTGGGTCTGAAACCTCTGATTATCTCGCTCAGTTTTTGCCTTTTGGGTACTCAAATTTCAAACCTTTAAGCATAATCAGCCCAAGGGAACGTCGAATTATTGTGGTAGGATTATCCAACATCATAAAGAATGAGCAGGGTTTTGTGTTGAAGAGCTTTTCGTTACGTTTTTGTCCATTCTTTCTTGTGAAGATCATGAAGTTATTAGAGACCCGTGATGCTGCATTTGCATTCTTCAAGTTAGCATTAGGCAACAACTATGATTCTGAGGAGATTGTTCGTTTGTGTTGCATTGCAGCACATGTTTTGGCAGCACAGAACCTTCAGTTGCTTGCTCAAGATGTTGTTTCTTGGGTTATTGCTAGGGTTGGAGCTAGTAGAAGCAAGGAACTTGTGGAGTTTATGTGGAAGAATCATCCTGGGTATGAGTCTGATTTTTCTGTATTGAATACCCTTATGAGGGGATTTTTGAATGTGGGGATGAGTTCTGAGGCATTGGATATTTTGCATAGGATGAGGGATGTAGGAGTTAGGCCTAGCTTATCTGCAGTTACAATTCTTATAAGATTGTTGCTTAGGATTGGTGATTGTGGTAGTGTGTGGAAGTTGTTTAAAGATATGCTTTGTAAAGGGCCTCGCCCTTCGAATATCACATTTAATATGATGATTTATGGATTTTGTAGACAAGATAGGCTTGTGATTGGAAAAAGTTTGTTGCATTTGATGCCAAAGTTTCAGTGCAATCCTGATGTTTTTACATATAACATTCTTACTAATGCCTACTGCAATAAGGGAAAGACTTCAGTTGCAATTGAAGGGTTAAATTTGATGATAAAAAGCGGTTGTGAGCCGAGCATTTCCACATTTAATACCATTGTGCATGCCCTTTGCAGGGAAGGAAATGTGATAGAAGCCCGGAAGCTCTTTGATGGAATTCAAGACATAGGTATCACTCCAAATACTGTAATATACAATACTATGATGGATGGATATGTCAAGGCAAGAGAGATTGGTCAAGCTAGCATCCTTTATGAAGAAATGAGGACTAAAGGCATTTCTCCTGATTGTGTGACTTTTAATATTTTGGTTGGGGGGCATTACAAGTATGGGAGAAAAGAGGATTGGAACTGGTTTTTAAACAAATTAGTAATGTCAGGATTGTTTCAAGATTGTTCATTATATGATGTAACGGTATCATGGCTGTGTTGGGCTGGCAGATTTGATGAGGCCATGAAATTATTACAGGATGTGCTTGAGAAGGGACTACCTCTTAGTGTGGTTGCCTTTAACTCATTAATCGGAGCTTATAGCAGGGCAGGGTTAGAAGACAAAGCTTTTGAATACTATCAAATTATGGTTAAGTGTGGTTTCACTCCTTCATCATCCACATATAATTCTTTGCTTATGGGTTTGTGTAGGAAAGGGAGGTTGCAAGAAGCAAGGATACTCTTGTATAGGATGTCAGAGAAGGGATTTCCTATCAACAAAGTGGCTTACACTGTGCTGTTGGATGGATACTTCAAGATGAATGATCTGGATGGGGCACAATTTCTCTGGAAGGAAATGAAAGAAAGAGGTATATATCCAGATGCTGTTTCCTTTACAGCCTTAATAGATGGACTTTCAAAAGCAGGTATGGTTGAGGTGGCATATGAAGTGTTCTTAGAAATGTCAGCTCTAGGTTTTGTTCCTAATAATTTTGCATACAATTCTTTGATTGGTGGGTTTTGCAACTGTGGGATGATGGCTGAAGCATTGAAGCTGGAGAAAGAGATGAGGCTAAAGGCCTTCTTCCCGACACCTTCACCTTCAATATCCTCATTGATGGGTTTTGTAGACAGGGAAGAATGAAGTCTGCAGTTGATGCATTTCTTGACATGCACCGGATTGGTTTGATGCCAGATATCTTCACATTTAACATATTAGTTGGAGGATACTGTAAGGCATTTGACATGGTTAGTGCAGATCAAATTGTTAATAAAATGTCCACGTGTGGGTTTGACCCGGATATCACAACTTATAATATACGCATGCATGGTTACTGCAGTATTCGAAAAATGAATCGAGCAGTTATCATTTTAGAAGAGCTTGTTTCTGCGGGTATTGTTCCAGACACGGTGACATACAACACTATGATGAGTGGTATTTGCAGTGATATATTGGATCGTGCTATGATTCTTACTGGAAAACTACTTAAGATGGGTTTTATTCCAAATGTGACTACAACCAATATATTGTTGTCTCACTTTTGCAAGCAGGGGATGCCAGAGAGAGCCTTACAATGGGGTCAAAAGTTAAGAGAGATCTGCTTCGGTTTTGATGAAATCTCTTGTAGAATACTGGACAAAGCTTATCATTTGATCCAGAATGATGTTGAACTTGTTAGAGGAACATATGAAAAGAGCTTGTTTTTGGATTTCCTGATGTACATTACATTTGACTATTTTTCAAGAAATAGACCTCATAAAATAGAGAATGAGAATAGTCTAAAGTTGATTGAAAGTCAATTTGTTGCTTTGTAACTTGATTTGTTTCAATTTTTTAATCCTTGAAATCTGCCAAGATTGTGTGTAACCATGAGAATAAAAAGTAGCACTCATTGGCTACTTGAGCAGTACATGAAATAAGTGGCTACAAAACATAGTGTGGACTGTAGAAAACCAAGGGAGGATTGGTTACCTTTTTTATAAGGTGAATATCATTGGTTATTACTACAAGTCAGGAGTGCCTTTTTTCCATGAAGGATAATAGCATCAATCCTTTTAGAGAGCTGCAAGGAAGCTTGGTTTGCTTCTGTGCTTTTGAGGCCTCGAGGATGTTATCAGTCTGAAATGTGGTTGAATCTGTGGAAGTGCAGGCAATGAAGTATGTTCTGTAAGTAAAGTAAATCTATGTACTTGTAGAAAGTGTATGATATCAAATCATCCTTGTGCTGCCTGCCTGGTTTTAGTATGTTGCACTTAGGCATTATGACACACTGAAGGGCTTTAAGATTGATATAGTTTCATAGTATATGGTTTTTACTGTTTATGTATTGTTTATTTGTTTTAGCATTCTATTTTACATGGTTCAAATTGAAATTAGTTTCAGCATTTTGTGTGGTTGCGTTCATATGGTATTGAATAATATCAAGGACCAATACTCCTAAGACTTTTTTTTTGATAAGCTCCTCCTAAAACTTTACAGACAACTGTGAGAGAGACAGAGAGAACAAAATAGAAATCCGGTTTATAGTCCTTTAACATGTCTGCTATTTTGACAAAACTAACAAGTCAAGGCAGGAAACTACAAAACTATATTCTCATAGTGAGGAAATTCCACCATTTCAAACTTGTGTTGATTTTTGCCTTTGTTGAAGTTTTGACCTATTCTGTTTTAAACTAGTATCATCTGTAGCAGAACATATGCATATCATTAGGAAGATGTCACCTTAACTCTAATTTGACAGCTGTGCAACTCTTCGTGTGAGACCAACTTATCCTGTATCATTTTGTAATAAATATTGTCCATAATTGTTCCTTAATGAGCCTTCTATTCTATCCTTCGTGTTAGGTTCTTTTTAATTTAAGTAGCTTTTTAAGATCAAACTAAGCGACATTTCTGTTTTTGGAACACTGGTATCCTCAACAAACGCCATTTCACTGAAAGCCGTCTAAAGGGATTGCTAGTTTCAATCCTGCTGCGGGCTTTAAATGTTCGGCATAAACTATAATCTTCAGATCTTAATGCATGGAAACATTATCTTCCCCAACAAATTGATTTTTATCAGCCTAAAACTCCATCTTTTCACTTTTTTATAGATCCTTTGTTCGTGGATCTCTGATTCAGGAATTAGCTGTGCCTGTATGATAAAAGATCTTGTCATGTTGGATTTGCAGCTAATCTTTCTTGACAAAATTATAAATATAAAAAAATTGAATGCTTTGTATGCAAAAGGGAAGATTTCAACATATCTAGAGTATCTTAATAGAAGTCAGATATGCATGCATCATAACTAAGTTTGGCTATGATCTTTCTAAATTTCAGATTTATGAAGACAAGGTGACTCATAAAAATGAGCTGTTTGAGAAACTTGAATAAAAAAGAAAGGAGAGGAAGACAAGAAAACAGCCAAGATGAAAACGAAATATACGGCTGGATCGATGGTGATGACCAGAAAGTAACAGTCACAGGCAGGTAAGGAAACAGGTCAGAAAGAAAGGGAGCTTAGTCCAGAATAAGCCAGCTGGGCAAAAGGAATTTGATGTTATTGAGCTTCTTGCGGAGATAATTCAATTATATTTGAAGATGAGATTCACTACACTCATCAGTGAGAGACTGAGTTACTAGTACTTGAAAAGATGCTTATGTCAAAGCCTGTTTGAGGGTTGAGGAATCTGAGAAGGAGTCGAAAATGTTGTGGGAAGAAATGAATTTTTCCCTCAATTATCAAGAAATAGATTGTGTTTTGTATTGGAAAGTTCTTTATACTAGCAGTAGCTAGAATACTAAAGGAGAAAGGAAAAAAAATAAATGAATAGAGAAGTCTAGTGGAAGAAAAAACTAAAACAGGTACTTTCAAAAATCTCATTTGTGCATTATTTTCATTTTTATCTGCTGTATAAAAAATTACAGGGTATGGTTTTACAGCTTTCCAAGCTTGAAGTTGAAATCTTAACGAGGCGATGTAAAACTGTCGAGTACTGGATGATGAACTTGATGAATTTCGACTATTATTTTTTTGCTAGATCATATATTCTATAATCTTAAATTTTACTATGTTAAAACCCTTTTGCTTGCCATGACTTGCAGGTGTAGTGGTTATGAATTTCTACTATTATAATATTATTTGCATGTGATTTTCGCCCGGTTGCTAGGTTTAGAATTCTATTTGAGCAGATGGAATTGAAGTAGTGGAATTATTCGTTTTGTTTTTCTAGAAAACTATCTCAGAAGATGATTTAACATACTTTATCCAATAATAATTTGTGCTTCCTGATTAGATATCCCTTTTGGGTTGGTGATAAGCAACAGTCAGTCAGCACTTATCTCTGTAATATTGAAGAAAAAAAGAAAAAGGGCAATACTAATTTGTTTCTTATTTTTTACAGCTTTCAGCTTCACACGGGAAATAGGAGCTAGCTATCCTTCGTAGTTTTTTTATTTTATTTTATTTATCAACTAGCCATCCTTTGTAGTGAAGGGAAACATAACATTTCTTTTATAAAGTGTTTGAGTCAAACATGTCTGTTTAAAAGTGGTGACCACAAGTTCTAATATATTAAACAGCAGATCCTTTTCCTTAATCCCTTTAGGCTAGAGAAAACATGTTTGACTCCTTTTCCTTAACCTGTTTCTTAATCTTTCAGTTAGGAATTTACTTTCAAGTAAGATGCTCACTGCAAGAGAAGTATATTTGCTAATTGATTTGTGGTAACTTAAATTATTATTTTTTGGTAAGTAAGAGGGCTGAAACCCGAAAACTGCGCTAAGTTACTACAGGGAAACATATCCCAAGGCGATGTTTGGAAGAGCTTATTTAAACTCCTTTTGACTTATCTGATGATATAAGCTCTTATGCAGTGTATTTGACGGGGCTTATAAAAATAACTTATGCCATCCTATAAGGAGTTTTTGACTTATTTTCATAAGTCACCTTGGGGAAAACATGCGATTATCATAAGAGCTTATGCATTAAACACCCTTTTCATGTTTTTCATTATTCGAATCATTTCATGTCCCTTTCTTTCTTTAGGCGCTTATGGCATAAGTTCTTATACGATAAGCTCTTAATTAAGTTGTTTATCCAAACGCACCCTAACTCCTAAAAAGATAAACTGTGGCATCTTACTGGGGTTTCCTGAAAAAATATGATCAGACCAAAAGATAACTCATGAGCATAGTTTCTTCATGCATGGATTACCCTCACGATGACGATGAGGGATACGGGTCTCCCAATCCCTTTACTGGGACTCTCAACACAAAGCGCCACAAGCTAGGATCCCCGAGGAGGAAGAGTAACATCAATCCATACCCTTCGAAGTTCTTTCTCCCAAGCAACTTGCAGAACACTTAGGATGCCTCATAGTCGTAACTGACATAGAGTGAGTTTGTTACATTATTATTTGAAGAAAAAAAATCACTTTTTAAAGCAAAGAATATTTTTAATGAGTTTGACGGTGTTTATTTAAGCTTTCCACAAGTTAAAATAAAAGCAATTTTTATTATCTTTTGAAAAAAGATCATTAACTATTTTTAAAAAAATGATTTTTAAGATTGTAAACAAACATAAAATAATTTATTTTTCTTTAAAATCTCAAAATTATTAAATGTCAAAACTATTTTTATAGCTCACTTGAACGAAGTGACTGAATGCTCGTAGAGATGAAGGAATCAAAATAGACGGGTCGTAGTCGCAGATTGATGGGTGGAGAGAGAGAGAGTTTACACTATGAGATAGTGAGGAGTTGTCCAGCCAATTGTTGTGGTTGAACATTAAATGCACCAACCACTTCACTTTCAAATTTCAATGCCCTTTTTTTACTTCTATAATGAATAAAGGCAATTGACAACTACTTCCGGTCTAAAAATCAACTCTCCTTTTAGCCTAAATTGGAAGAATGACTAAAATGCATGTGGGATGGTACCACTGCATTTAGGATAGAATCAAAGAACCGACCTTTTAGGCTAAAAGAAGAGTTGATTTTTGGGCGTTGTCAATTGCCTCTATTTATTATAGAAGTAAAAAGAGAGCATTGAAAGTGAAGTATAGACATGGCAATAAGATTCGAACACATGGGTACCCATCTAAACCCGTCTCGATTTTGACGGGGAAACTCCGCTTTGATTGGGGGCAGGGGCGGGGGCAGGGATGGAAATGTTGATACCCACCCCGACCCCACCCTGCTGTTCGAAATTACTAAAATACCCATATTTATATAGTTATTATATTAGGGTTTTACCATTTTTATTTCACTGTTCACTTCACCACTCAATCTCTCACGCCGTTTTCACTTCACCACTACTCTCGTTTCTCAGTCTCGCCCAAGCTCGCCGTTCGTGCTCAGCCTCCGCGGCTCTGCCTAAGCCCCCTCCGGCCTCCGTGGCTCCGCCCAAGCTCATCGTTCGCGCTCCGCTCACTGATCGCTCTCGTCGCTGCTTTGTGTCGTTCGCACCGCCGCTTCTGCGTCGTACTTCGTTGTTTTGCGCTCGCCGTTCTCAACTCAGGTATGCCTGTTTGCCTTGAATGCCTTCTGCTGCTATGCTTTGTTTTCAAAACCCCAAGTCCCTATTAACTCTCCCTAACTCAGTTAGAGATCTCAGATAGAGATAGAGATAGATAATTAGAGATTAGAGGCCCAGGGACTCCCTAACTCAGTAACTCTCTCTGTCTCTGTTAAAAGCCTTCATCAAAATAACCACCTTCTTTCCTTGTGTAAACTAGAGATAGAGATTAGAGGCTCTATTTCTTAAAGAAACTTTCTTTCCTTCAGTGTGTATACTTTTTTATGTTAAATTATTCATTCTCATTTGAATTTTTCTGTTCACAAAAATTGAATTTGTATTAAAACTCAATAGTGTAAAATAGTGAATTACTATTAAAAAAAACATAGTTGTGTTATTGAGTCCTTTGGATATTTTCTGATTTAGTCTTCTAACCCTTTATGAACAACTGAACAGGATACAAACATGGCAGATGTTGATAATTCTCAGGCATTCATTTCTTAGGAAAGTACACATCAACCAATACCTGAAGGAAGTTCTAACCCTTCAACAAATGTTCCTGCACCAAATAATGCACCAAAAGAATCTGTGCCGACACCTCAGGTTGAGACTGGAGATAATTTGGAGGCGACAACACAAATGAGGATGGGCAGACTTACAAGTATTGTATGGAATCATTTCATGAAGACTAAAGTTAATGAAGAAGATAAGGCTCAATGTAATTATTGCAAGAAATTACTTGACGGGAAATCAAAAAATGGAACAAAACACTTGCACCAACACATGGACTCATGTGTTCAACGCAAGATTGCCATGAGAAGGATTAAAGGGCAATCATTTCTTATGCCTAGGGCCTTGCAAGGTAAGCAGGAGTTGGGTACCGGAATTTATGATGCTGAAAATGTAAGGAAAGAGCTTGCTAATGCGATTATTATGCATGAATATCCACTCTCAATAGTGGGTCATCTTGGTTTTAAGAGATACTCGGCTGCTCTCCAACCGTTATTTCAAGTTCCTTCTAGAAATACTATAAAAATGGAGATACTCAAAGTGTATGATTTTGAGAGATCAACGACATTGAAGGTATTAGATAGTCTTGAAGGAAGAGTGGCCATTACCTCAGACATGTGGACTTCGGGCAATAAAAAAAAAGGTATATGGTTGTCATTTGCTCATTACATCACTGCTCTTGGACTTTACACGGTAACATTTTGAGGTAATAATAATTTCTTATATTTATAATTTTTCTGTTTATATATTTTATTGCATATTGATTAGACTGTTTATATGGTATAGTGATTGAATGTGAATCTTATCATGTTAGGTTCATTTATGTTCATGCTCCTCACTCAAGTGATAGACTTTGTAATGCATTGGTTGAATGTTTGATGGATTGGAACATTGATACGAAATTGTCCACTATCACTTTTGATAATTGTAGCACAAACGATGCTATGATTGACAAAATTAAGGATAAGTTGCCGTTAAACACTTTGTTAAGGGATGAGTCCTTACTTCACATGCATTGATGTGCACATATATTAAATTTGATTGTAAAAGAAGGGCTAGAAGTGATGAAAGATGGGGTAGAAAGGATTCGGGATAGTGTAGCGTATTGGACTGTGACAAAATTAGAGGCCTTGATGCGTGCCAGAAGTTGGTTATGGAGTGCTGAGAATACTGGTAAAGTTTCTTGTATTTTTCTTATCTTAAGTATAGATGGAGAAGTTTCTTCCTTCTTTTCTTGTTGTACACTAAATTTATATTGTACCGTATTTGATATTTATAGATGGTTTGAATTCCAAAAGTAGGCAAAGAATATGCTACTTTACTCAATGAAATAGAGTCTGATGATGAAGGTATTCCCTATTTTATTTGCTTTAAATTTTATCAAGCTTAATGTTTCTATTTTAAATATTTTTTTTCTTAATATAGGTGAAATTATGGTTAATGCAGGTGTTACTCCTCATTTAGTAGATGATCAATAGATGTTTGTTATTTAATGAATTGTTATTACTCAATGAAATGGAGTCTGATAATGAAGGTATTCCCTACTTTATTTGCTTTAAATTTTATCAAGTTTAATGTTTATATTTTAACTTTTGTTTCTTCTTAATACAGGTGAAATGCGTGTTAATGGTGCTATTTCTCATTTAGAAGATGATCAATAGATATTTTGTTATTTAATGGATTGTTATTTTGTTACTTTAATGTTTTGTTATTTGGAACATTGGTTGTATGGTTAATGAATGATGGATGTCGTTAGAACATTGGAACATTGGTTGTAGACCAAAGTTGGTTTGATTGAATCATTTTCAGTTGTTATTTGAATTCATGTTGCAGGTTGTATAATCAATGAATTCATGATCTTTTTTATTTGAATTCATTGTTATTTCTCTTAAGTCTTGATTGCTTTGATTAGTCTTTAGATTAGAGATACATCCTATGTCAAAGTTGCTTTGATTAGTTTTTTTTGAATTTTTCATAGTCTCTGCGGGGGTGAGGGGATTAGGTGGGGGCGGGGATGGGATATGCAAAAACCGCCCCCCGCCCTGCCCGTTGCCATGCCTAGTGAAGTAGTTGGTGCATTTAATATTCAACCACACCAATTGGCTGGAAGCCAACAACTACTCACTATCACACACAGTTAACACTCTCTCCACTCATCAGTGACTGACTGCAACCTGCGTTTTTCGATTCCTCCATCTCTACAAAGCGTATTTAGTCACTTCGTTCAAGTCTAAAAAAAAATGTTTTTTCTTGGCCATTTTTTGCTATAAAAAAAGTTTGGGGGTACATCTTGGAAAAGCATCACAACGAGCTTGTATGGGCTCAAATTAGGGGTGCTCATCAATCGATCCAAACCGCAAAAACTGAATTCCAAATCAAAAATCGAAATCGAAAAAACCGCAATTTTTTATTGGATTGGATCGGATTTTGGATCCTCTAGTGAAATCCAATCCAAACCGATATATTGCATATATATACTATTATTTTTTAAATTATAGTATTACTCATACTTAAACATTGTGTTTCATACTTTTATGTCCCTCGTTCTCTTTATTTATTTTTTTTTGAATGGCATATATGAGACTATTTAGGATAAATATTAATGTGTTGAAGTTATATTTTGCTAAAAGCTTTGATGCATAACATATATATACTTGATTGAGTACACATGAAAAATATGAAATCAATTAAGTAAGTTCAAAAAATAACTAGTTACAATTCATTTGTAGTCGATTCATAGAAAAAAAATATATGATAAGTGAGAGTAGATATAGAGAATTAACATAAAAGAATGTGTTAAAAAATATCAATAATTATTTTTTCTAAAACTCCCAAATTAAAATGAAGATTATCCTTTGTCCACTATTAAATAAGTAGCAAGGACACTTGACATAAGAAAAAGTAAAGTATGACAAA
The DNA here is from genome assembly GCA_030762895.1 of Sophora flavescens. Classification (NCBI taxonomy): domain Eukaryota; kingdom Viridiplantae; phylum Streptophyta; class Magnoliopsida; order Fabales; family Fabaceae; genus Sophora; species Sophora flavescens. The sequence continues at coordinate 89,214,993 of CM061064.1, read as the reverse complement.
ACCGAATTATCCAATCCAAACCGCATTTAATTGGATTGGATCGGATCATATATTTTTAAGAAAGCAAACCGATCCAATCCAAACCACACGTTATTTTTATCATTTGATCGGATGATTTTTAACTCAAACCGATCTAATCCAATCCGCGAACACCCACGACTCAAATACAAGCCACTCCATTCAAAATGGAAACTTTTGCTACTAACTGAAGCAAATTGCTAATTCATCCTTTAGAATTTTGCGTTTATGTTAAGTAATTTTTCTTGCATAATGTATTTTATGTTTCATGGAATTTGGTTGAAATCATTATTTGAATGTTATGAAAAAGAATTTATCTTCTGGTTTAAATAATTAATCGTTCATTATTTATTTTATTTTATTTTTAAAATTTTGTGTAATATATGCTCCTGTACCTGTACGGCTGTACCTACATACTGGTATACTTGTAGTCTATCCATGCAACCTAGATTATGCTAGTTAACATGCCACTACTAGTATTCTTACTTTTACAGCTTTCAGTTTCACACAGGAAATAGGAGCTAGCTATCCTTCGTAATTTTTTATTATTTAATTTTTTTTTATCAACTAGCTATCCTTTGTAGTGAAGGGAAACATAACATTTATTTTATGAAGTGTTAGTCAAACATGTCTCGCTAAAAGACCACAATTTGAATATGTTAAATAGCAGATCCTTTTCCTTGATCCCTTTAGGCTAGAGAAAACGTGTTTGACTCCTTTTCCTTAACCTTTTTCTGAATCTTTCAGTTAGGGATTTACATGGATAAATATTCTTTCAAGTAAGATGCTCCCTGCAAGAAAAGTACATTTTGTTAATTAAGCTCCTCTTGAGTGAGTTTGAGTATAAAATAAGAAAATAAGAATGTATCTATATTTAACTAATTAAAATGGATTGAGATCTCGATATATTTTAATTAATTAAAAATTAATATATCTTTAATTTCTTACTTTCCATTCAACCTCAGTTTACATGAACTTTGTCCGCGAACAATAGACCCATCAAAGTTGATTTCGGTAGACCATGTTATGGGAACTTCCATCCACGAGAAATTGTCTGTGATGAGAAACAACAACGTGCATGGTGAGGTAGAAGCGGCCATGGCTCTAAACTGCGATTGTGGTGACGATTCCGATCATTGTGATTGTGGTTATTGTGGCCACTGCGATGCGTAATACGGTGCAGCGTGAAATAATTTTATGAATTCGCAAAATTAAAAAAAATCATTTTTTTATAATTCTTTATATATCTTTTACTAATGGTGTTGTATAAATTTCTATTCATTTTTAAGACATTGCATTATATTTATGAATAATTTAAACTTAATTATAGTGAAAATAAATTATAAATAAAATTTTTAAGCACATATAAGTACAAAATTACAAAGAAGTAAGAAAGTGAGAAACTTAAAAGTGTATAAATATATATGAATCACAAATAAAAAGATATTAATGTCACATAGAGGAATACACCCAGCTGCAATTGTGATTCTAAAATAATGTTACATTGTCACCACTTAGAGATACGTCTTCATTACAAAAAAAACATGATAAAAGTAAACAAATTAATAAATTTAAAATAATAATAATAATTAACAATATGTAATTTCTTCCTCTCCCTCTTGGCTAACCTCCTCCTAAATTTTCTCAAAATTTCCCTCTAATAATTCCCAAATCTGATCATATTCCCATCCAAAAATTTCCCTCACTCATCAAATATCCCACCCACTCACTTTTTCCCCCTGTTTTCGTCACACTCCCACTCCCACGGTCACACGCTCACACCCACAAAAAGTCACCAACTCCCCTCTGTTTCTCAATTTCTTCAACCTCTTCGAGTCTTCTCTTCTCCCTATTTTTTCTCTGATTTCAGTTTCACTTTCACCCACCATGGCCTCACTTTCCCTGCCCCCCTCACCCTCACTCACCCATGGCCTGCCCTCCCTTCACCCATGACCTCACGGCCCTCCCCCTCACCCATGGCCTCACCACGGTCCTCCCCCCACCCATGGTGTCGTGAGCCTCCCTCCCCCTCACCCATGACCTCAAGGCCATCAGCCCCACACGGCCGCACCCGGAGGACGGCGGCGACCACATCCACAGAGCAAAGTAAGTTATTGGGGGAGAAAAGAGATAAAGCCAAAAGATACAAGAACCTTTTCTTTTTTCTTTTCAGAATGACGTACTCTGATTCTGTAAACTCTGAATTTTTTTTTATTTTTTACTGGTTTCAAACTCCGTAAGGCGCTCGATGCGCCGTTGCGGGATTTAAACGACCGTTACATTGCCGGTGAAATGCCGTTACGTTGCGGCCGTTACGGATGATTTCGAAACACACCGCAATTGCGGCATGGTGCCTGTTGTGACTCCGGCAAGTGTACCGGGTCGTCGCAAGTAATAAAAACACGGTAAGAATTTACCGAGGTCGAACACAAGGATTGGGCTACCAATTCTACCAATTCATGAGAAATCCAAGGCTTTTGTGAGAGAGAGATTAAGATCGCAATTCAAATAAGAAATCGATTACAGCTAAGATGATTAAATTCAGAAATTAAAGTATCCAAGGTCTCAAATCCACCTACCCAATCATGTATAGTACCCAAGTGATGATGTATTCCTCCCTAAGTTCAATTTTAATGTCAACCGGGACCCCTAAATTCTCATATATCCACTGTCGTGCTCAATAGGACGTATTCGACGATTGGATTAATTACTTGTTCGGTCTCATAACCCTAATCTCGAATTCTATTAAACCTTGTTCCCTATATGGTTGCACTAATCAAATAAATCCACGGTCGTGCTCATTATTCGATTAATGATTCCAATTCAAGTTCTAAAACGCGTCTCGCCGTTTGGCCTCAAACACGTTAACTAGTTAATCACGCAACACATATGATTAACACAATCAATTCAGAATTGGAAAACATTTATGATCCTGATTCAAGTTCTAAAACGCGTCTCGCTGTTAGGCCTCAAACACGTTTAACTGATTAAGCACGCAATACATATGATTAACACAATCAATTCAGAATCGGAAGACATCAATTAAAAAGAGGGGAGAAACACATACATCATATGAACACTACACAGCCATGGGTGGCTTCATCGATCCCTCGGATGAGGGGGATTAGTTCCTCATGCCCGTGACGACGCACAAACAATCGGCAATAATCTCCATAATAATAAACTAAAAGAAGAAAAAGAGAAGAGAAGGAGACGCGGCTCCAGAAACAAGGATTCGCACTATAGTTACGATCTGTGGCTAACAACTTGATACCTCAATCCCGATCCGAGACAGCCTTTAAATAAGGGTTCCGTTTCTTTCGCCAGCTCATAGGCGAGCTTACTCGCGAAGCGAAATTAAGCACTGGCGCGCTTCAAATTTTGTATTTTCGCGAGGCGAGCTTGTATTCGCGGGGAGAGTCTTCAATTCTGGGCTGTGACCTGCATCACGGCTAGGCCGTGATGGTCTCTCGACTTCCAAGTCTTCATTCTCTCGCGGGCGAGCTGTCTCTCGCGTGGCGAGTCTTCAAACCTCAATTTGTCACAGTAGTGACCTTAATCACAACTATGCCGTGATAGTCTCTGTCTTGTTTGGTCTTCGACTCTCGCGAGGCGAGAGTACACTCGCGGGCGAGTCTTAATTTCAATTTCCACTATTTCTTTGCTTTCCTTGACTCCCTGAGCTTCACTTTATTGACCTGAAAACACAAAAAGCAACCAAAAGCTTAATTCTATCCAAAATAAGCTAAAAACTACACAAAAGATGCAAAACGAGTCAAAGTCCAACTTAGGAACAAAACAAGGCAAAATTTGGGCGAAACCAGAGTGAACTCGACTAATTGGCACATAAACCCTAGTTCATCTAGTCATAAAACTAGATAAGCCAGAGGCTTATCAAAACACCCCAAACTTAAACCTTGCTTGTCCCCAAGCAAGCTTAAAACTCAAAAACGACTCAAGACTTGGCAAGCCTAATGGAACCAATCGATTTCGCACAAATTTCATGCACTCAAAACAGTTTTTCTCCAATGATCTCCCCCCATTTATTAACGTAATCCCCACATTCATTTACTTTAAACTTTTGAGAACTTCATCATTCATGCAATCATTAATCTAAGTTGAGGTTCAGAGTCACACACAAAAGGAAGATCACCAATTTCAAACAATTGCTTTCCTCACAAGGGTATGTAAAATTTCACTCATTCGCTCAAATTCGTCTAGGCTTTCAACTTTTTCACTCAATTTCACTTATCAAGAGCACTTCCCATGAATTTGATTTTCATCTCAACATAGTTCCCACGAAAACATGCATGCAACATCAGAAGGTCTTTTAAAGGTTGTAATGAGGCCTGGCTCAAGGTACGATATTCAAAGGATAGAGGCTAAGTCCCTAGGATCAATGAGAGCATGAAACTAATATAACACCAATTGAATTCACTCTCATACTATTCTCTTCCTTGCACTTGGTGGCTACACACCTCTTCCTTTTTATATTTATTTCTCTTTGCCCTTTTTGGCACATTTTCAATGCTTTTCATCACCCATTATTTTTTTTTTCTCAAGCCTTAGGCCATTACTTCCGTTTTTCTTTTTCTCAACTATGATTCATGAACTTGTAGCCACCCCAAACTTAGTTTCACAACAACACTCACAAAGTTAAAATTCCATACTCTCCTAAATCCTAGGATCGGGGAAAATCATGGTTTTTCTGAGTTAACGGCTTGTAATGTAAGGTCATCAAGAACAATTAGGCTTTAAGGCTTAATGTGGCTAACTAGGGATCATTCATCAAGGTTGGTTCAATTTATGGCCAAGTAGTTAATTCAAAGAAAATTGCCTAAATCATTCGATGCAACATATAAACATGCAAACCATATAGAGATTCAAGCAAATTCGGGAAAGTGCAACTTAACAGTGATTCACTCAATCAAAAACAAAGTTGGAGGCTCAAATCCTCACCTGGACAGTTTGAAAATTGTTTGACCGAGATACGATTCCTAGTGTGTGCACCCCCTCACCCCAAACTTATCATAAATCAAGTAATCATACTAAATCTCAAAGTTCAATTTTCAATTTTTAAGTGGGGATCAACTTTTCTACTTTCAGAACCTAGGGGGAAATCATCAATGATCAAAATAATTCATGCAATCTGTGCTCAATTTTATTAGAAACCAACATGCTTGCCGAAACGACATTCGTAAAACAACTCTTGATATTCTCAAATTATTCAAGAGTGACAAACAAAAAAAAAACGAAAATCAAAAACAAAAACAAACAAGAGTGAGGAGAGGAGAGAATACTCCCTGATCAAATTTCCATGGTTGCCTCCTCATCAATTGGTCTCACGGCCTCCCTTACATTGCATAGCATCCTGGAAGAACTCCCGCAATTTAAGACCTTAAGTGCAGATTCGCGAGGCGATAGATCACTTCGCGAGGCGAATCCGGAAAATTGGTATTCACACTTTCCCGGAATAGCGGGCGAGTAGTATCTCGCGAGGCGAATCCGGAATTCCCCGCGATGCCGATGCCCAGAATCGCGAGGCGAGAGTAGACCTAGCGACGCGAGACGGAAAAAGTAAGCAACCCCGGAGATTCGGGGCTCGTCTCCGCGGCCAATGTGGATTCGCGAGGCGAATCAAGTTTTTTTTTTTGATGTGAAAATGATAGAAACTAAAACCAAATGATACCTAGCTTGGGTTGCCTCCCAAGTAGCGCTTGTTTAACGTCCCGAGCCTGACTCAAGTCACCCCTAAGGGTTAATCCGGATGTAGATCTTGCTTGCCATTCCATGCCTCAGTCCGTATTCTGTAGGCTCTTGCCCTTTCATAAGCTCTCCTACTGTTCCCGGGCAACTCATCTAAGTCCAGCATCCTTCTATAATCCGCACGAACTCTCCACCCCGTGATGGTCTTTTTTGGGATCAACTCATTGTTTGCATTGACCACCACGGTTGTGCCACCTTTCAACCTTGGTGCTTTACCCTTCTTTTTCTTGCCCTTGCTGCTGAGCTCTTCCTTTGTACATTCTTCCCTTGGGGGACTTGGTAAGGCTTCCATGTCTTTCAACCACTCGAGATAGACCTCATCCCCCAAAGGGTCTTTTTCCTCACTGTCCCCATCATGGGACTTTACCGACACTTTTGCAAATGAAGAACCATGGCCTTCTCTAGTTGCCCTTGCCTTGGCAGTTGGATCCACCATATCCAATCGATACACTTCTGTCCTCTCTGCAGGGTGCTTCATTACTTCAAAGAGATTGAAGACTACCTCATCATCTTGCACCCTGAGAGTGAGTTTCCCTTGCCGTACATCTATCAAGGCACCCCCAGTGGCCAAGAAGGGCCTACCCAATATGAAAGGAACCTCGGCGTCTTCATCCATATCAAGCACTACAAAGTCCGCCGGAAATATAAGCTTGTCCACCTTCACTAACAAGTCTTCGACCACCCCATAAGGATATTTTATAGAGCGGTCGGCCAGTTGGAGCGACATCCGTGTATCCTTGACTTCTTGGATCCCCAACCTCTTCATCATAGAGAGGGGCATCAAGTTGATGCTTGCCCCTAGATCACATAATGCCTTCCCTACAGTCATCTCCCCAATGGTACATGGTATCAAAAAGGAACCGGGATCCTTCAACTTTGGAGGGAGTTTTCTCTGAAGAATAGCACTACACTCCTCGGTCAAAGCAACCGTTTCCTCGTCCACTAATTTCCGCTTCTTGGTGAGAAGATCCTTCATAAACCGGGCATATGATGGCATCTGTTCCAAGGCTTCCGCAAATGGAATGTTAATCTGAAGTTTTCGGAAGACATCAAGGAACTTATTGAATTGCTTATCCTGTTGAGGCTTCTTCAATCTTTCAGGATACGGTACCTTCATGTAGGGCGGGAGGTCTTGGGGTTCAACCCACTTCTTCTTTCGGAACTCTTCATCTACAAGTTTCAGCCTTCCCCCTTGCTCCGGTTCCTTGTCGCTTGCCAACTTTTCTTTTTCAGGTTGCTCTTCCTCAATGTATGGTTGTTCCGGGGCCTTGTCATCCTGAGAACTAGTTGTACCCCTGTTAGGTTCCAACACCCTTCCGCTTATAGTAGATATGACATTGCATTGTCCCTTGGGGTTGTTCTCGGTATTACCTGGGAAAGTGCCTGGGAGACGCTCATTAAGTTGCTTTGCAAGCTGGGTTATCTGTGTCTCTAGATTGTGAATTGTCGCCCCTATATGCGTTGTTAACTTGTCAACTTTCGTATTTATGTCGATTGACAATTTCTCCATTGCTGCATTCATCTTCTCAAAAGTGGTGCCTGTAAAGGTTGACAACTTCTCAAAAGCCAGCTCCCACGGTTGTCTCCCACCATCTGTTATTTGCAACTGATTAGGCCCTGGAAGAGTCTGCTGGGTATTGCACTGCTGGATTCCAATGTTCGGCCTTATACCCTACTGAGGTTGTTGCCAATTCTGCTGAGGAGGTTGTTGACCGGCTAGACCACCATTAACATTACTCCAAGCGAAACCCGGATAGTCTCTCCTCATGTACCCCCTATTCTGATTGTAGTCATTTTGTCTGTTCCTCTGATAGTTATTCTGGGGCACAGTGTCATAAAAGTTGTGGCATGAGTCCACATGTTCCTGAGGGAAGTTGAATGGACAGTTTCGAGTGTCATGATCTCCATTACAATTACCACAACCTGGAGGCATTCCCTCGTGTATCACATTAGCCTTCTTGTTTTCTGACAAAGCCGCCACTTGCATCTTCAATGATTTGACTTGCTCTAAAATGGCTTCCATTGTTCCAGCACTGACTCCACTTGAGTTTTCCCTACCACGGTTGTAATCATTATATGACATCTTCTCCAATAATGCCCATCCATCCTTAGCTGATAAATATGAGAAAGAGCCGCCAGCTGCGGCATCACAGTTCATCTGATAGCGTCCCCTTAACCCATTAAAGAAATGTTGAACTTTAGAGACCGGGTCAAAGAACGCTGAAGGGCATCTTCTCAAAAGTCCGTTGTACCTCTCCCAAGCTTCATTATACGTTTCATCCTCTGTCTGCTTGAAAGATGTAACGGCTATTCTTGCTTGTGCCGCCTTCTGAGGAGGAAAGTATTTGGTTAGGAACTTCTGTGCCATTTGCTCCCAAGTTCTGATGCTGTTCCTATCCAAGCCGTCTACCCAATCGCGAGCGACATCCCTAAGAGAGAGAGGGAAAAGTCGCAAGCGAAACTCATTCTGTGAGACTCCTCTTGTCTTCTGTAGGTCACAAGCTTCAAGGAAGCGAGTGATGTGTCTATGAGGGTCCTGTTTGCCACTCCCATCAAACTGATTCTCTCGGATCTGGAATGTGACACATGCTTCAACTCTGAAGGAGTCTGTGTTCAGGTTGCCCCTCACAATCGACGAATCACAATCACCCAAGCTGGGTAGATCGTACTCGAAGAGAGGCTTGTAACGAGGAGGAGGAGGAGGAGGATTTTCTTCAGCCATGTCGTCAAAATTAATCGCTTCAAGTCTCTTCCTTTCTCTGACTTCCTTCCTTAAGCGCTTCTAGTCTTGGTGATCTCCGAATCAAATAGCAAGTCCTCTTGTGAGATGGTACCTTGCATACAAAAACACGGCAAGACCAAGTGGAATCAAAGAAGTAGAGAAATAATAACAAAGAAATAACAGAAAAATAAAAAGAAAAATCAACTTAACCAATCAATCAAATTTCCTAAAAATTAGGAAAATTGGCTGTGCCAATCCCCGGCAACGGCGCCAAAAACTTGTTGTGACTCCGACAAGTGTACCGGGTCGTCGCAAGTAATAAAAACACGGTAAGAATTTACCGAGGTCGAACACAAGGATTGGGCTACCAATTCTACCAATTCGTGAGAAATCCGATAGGTTTAGTTAAGCGAAGAAGGCTTTTGTGAGAGAGAGATTAAGATCGCAATTCAAATAAGAAATCGATTACAGCTAAGATGATTAAATTCAGAAATTAAAGTATCCAAGGTCTCAAATCCACCTACCCAATCATGTATAGTACCCAAGTGATGATGTATTCCTCCCTAAGTTCAATTTTAATGTCAACCGGGACCCCTAAATTCTCATATATCCACTGTCGTGCTCAATAGGACGTATTCGACGATTGGATTAATTACTTGTTCGGTCTCATAACCCTAATCTCGAATTCTATTAAACCTTGTTCCCTATATGGTTGCACTAATCAAATAAATCCACGGTCGTGCTCATTATTCGATTAATGATTCCAATTCAAGTTCTAAAACGCGTCTCGCCGTTTGGCCTCAAACACGTTAACTAGTTAATCACGCAACACATATGATTAACACAATCAATTCATAATTGGAAAACATTTATGATCCCGATTCAAGTTCTAAAACGCGTCTCGCCGTTAGGCCTCAAACACGTTTAACTGATTAATCACGCAATACATATGATTAACACAATCAATTCAGAATCGGAAGACATCAATTAAAAAGAGGGGAGAAACACATACATCATATGAACACTACACAGCCATGGGTGGCTTCATCGATCCCTCGGATGAGGGGATTAGTTCCTCATGCCCGTGACGACGCACAAACAATCGGCAATAATCTCCATAATAATAAACTAAAAGAAGAAAAGAGAAGAGAAGGGAGACGCAGCTCCAGAAACAAGGATTCGCACTATAGTTCTGATCTGTGGCTAACAACTTGATACCTCAATCCTGATCTGAGACAGCCTTTAAATAAGGATTCTGTTTCTCGCCGACTCACAAAGGCGAGCTTACTCTCGCGACGCGAAATTAAGCATTGGCGCGCTTCAAATTTTGTATTTTCGCGAGGCGATCTTGTCTTCGCGGGGCGAGTCTTCAATTCTGGGCTGTGACCTTCATCATGGCTAGGCCGTGATGGTCTCTGACTTCCAAGTCTTCATTCTCTCGCGGGGCGAGCTGTCTCTCGCGTGGCGAGTCTTCAAACCTCAATTTGTCACAGCCGTGACCTTAATCACAACTATGCCGTGATAGTCTCTGTCTTCTTTGGTCTTCAGACTCTCGCGAGGCGAGAGTACACTCGCGGGGCGAGTCTTCAGAATTTCAATTTCCACTATTTCTTTGCTTTCCTTGACTCCCGGAGCTTCACTTTATTGACCTGAAAACACAAAAAGCAACCAAAAGCATAATTCTATCCAAAATAAGCTAAAAACTACACAAAAGACGCAAAACGAGTCAAAGTCCAACTTAGGAACAAAACAAGGCAAAATTTGGGCGAAAACGAGAGTGAACTCAACTAATTGGCACATAAACCCTAGTTCATCTAGTCATAAAACTAGATAAGCCAGAGGCTTATCAGTGCCCTTGCGGTGAGGGCCGCATCCACAATATTGCGGCCGCATTAGCGGTTGCGGACCGCAATTTAGAACCATGGAAGCGGCCATGTGAATATGCATGGCTTCCCACATTTCGTCAGAGGCTATGAGGAGAACCTCATGAATGGAACACATGTTGGAAAAACATATGTTTCTCTCCTTCCAGGTCGTCCAAGTCAGGTAGCCAAAAAAATTTGGCCAACGTTATCCCCTGTCAAAAACATCAACAGTACTGTGAATGTTGGTTCTAATACAGCTAGTGAGACTTTGCTCAAAGGACTTGTGTCTTCCTAACTTGTGCACCAAGCCTTGCCAAAGCGGCTTCACGTGCTCACAATCATGCAGAATATGAAAGGTGGTTTCTGCATGACTGGAACACGACGGGCAAAAGAGAGATGAGGCAAGGCCTCTCTCCATTCTGAAACCGTTGGTCTTTAAGCCACTCATACACTCTATGAGGACCTCCCTACTTCCAAAGCAAAAGATCTCGAGAATCATTAATAAGCTCATAGACAAACTTCATAAAGAATTGGCCATTTACAATAAGGGCCTAAATAGGCTTGTCCTCTCCAAGCTCAAGGTTTGTTGCCATCAACCTAGCAATTTCATTAACCACCCATGATGGCAATTGTAAGCTTCTGAAATTCCAAAGACGAGTCAACTTAGCAATTGTGCAGCCAAGCATGTCATAGGGCAGGGAGGATTTTCTCTCAAACAAGTAGAGTAACCACCCCGCAAAAAAAAAAAAATTAAATTGTTCCTTCAACTATTTTGTTTAACAAACTAACTATATTCTGTCGGAGGGAGTGACGTGATAGGTTATCCCAATTAGAGAAGGGATGGGTCTCCTAAGAATTAGAGGGGGAGAAAAGGAATTTTCCGAATAACTTTCTTGTCTCATTTATTCATTCATCATAGCTAAATAGCATATGAAATTAACACCTTTTCTAACAATAAGGATCAGAGGACAACTAGCCTCATCCTATTTTTGTAAAAGTAGGGAAATCCTAACTAACTACGGATCTAGAATATTCTTTAAGAGAAATATTTTTGGATTACAATTTGTTTGAACATAATCTTTAAATTGCACAAGAGCTTTCTGGACTCTTTTGGGCTTGCTGGCAGTAATAGAGGGCCCAATTCCTGCTTCCACCCTGCTGGAATCCCCACCCTATGACCCAATCATATCATTACCCATGTCTCCAAAAATATTCTTGTCCTCAAGATCAAAGTGGGGGTATTTGTCTTCAAAAGTTGTCTTTGCCACCCAAGTTTCTTCAGTTTCTGACAGCCCCTCCCCACTGAATCAAGAACTCTTTGTGTGACTCAGTTCCCTGAGTAAGAGATCGACACTGAAGGATTTTTATTGGAACCAAATTTTGTGGCGCCGTCGAACTTGTGGCCGGATGAGGGAGTATTTGGGTCATCGGTTGGCCATGACAGAGCTTTATTTGAGAAATGTTAAAGACGGGGTGGATCTGGGCAGTCACTAGAAGCTCTTACTTATACGCATTGGGCCAATACGGCAGAGGATGCGGAAATGGTTGTAGAACCCCTTGGTCAACTTCTGTAAGGTACGACAGTGAACCGAGACTTGGCAGTACGACTGAAGTTTGAGGTACACCTACTGCCCTTATGCAAACTCACCCTCCTGTATTTTCTTGTTAGTTTGTTGAACAATCCGATTTCTGGCCCTAATGAGATTGGATTTCATAAGCTTCAATATCTAAGTGCGTTGGGTCAAGACTTCATCCAAAGAAACGATTTTGGAGCTTCGGGTGGTATATCCAAGCAAGGAAGGTGGTTCGCGGTCATAGAGCCTGAAATGGGTTATACCAATGGCGAAATGGTAGGAGGTATTGTACCAGAACTCCGCTAAGGGTAAGAAACATGTCTACTGATTCAGCTCCTCACTGACGAAGCAACGAAGGTACGTTTCCAAACATCTGCTCAAAACCTCTGTCTGCCCATCTGGGGTGGTACGAGTTGCTGAGGCTAAGTTCGTCCCTAGAGCTTGGAATATATCCCTCCAGAACTTACTGATGAATATTCTATCTTTGTCTCTAACAATAGTTTTTGGAGCTCCATGTAATTTGTAGATCTCGGTTAGGAACACCAAGGTCAATGAGGAGGTTGTGAAGTGTGTAGGCAGAGAAATGAAGTGGGCGAATTTCGTCAAACGATCTACTATGACCCAGATAACTATTTTTTTGGAGGAGTAGGGGAGGTTGGTAATAAAGTCCATGGAGATGTCCTCCCAAACTTGCTCAGTAACAAGCAGGGATTGCAATGGGCCATATGTGGGTTGTGTGCTATATTTATTGTACTGGAAGATAGCGCAGGCAGAGATAAAGGCATTGACATCGGTGTGCATTCCGAGACAATAGAAGGAGGTCGCTAAGCAGGATAAAGTGGCCTTGATGCCTGAATGGCCACCCATGAGGGAGGAATGAAACTCCTCTAATAAGGAGGAAATGAGACCAGATTCCTGGGGTATAAAGAGGCGATCCAGAAAGTAAATCAACCCAGCCTTGTAAACAAATTTCCGTTGCATAGAGGATTCAGAGAACAACTTGGAAATCAATTGTTTCCCTTTTGGGTTAGTCACATAAAAATCTTGCAACTAGCTGAACAAAGGCAGTGAAAAACCATTAAGCATGGTACATATAGCAGTGGTGGGTTCAACTGGTATGCAGGAAACAACATCTGCAACCATGTTTTCCTTGCCAGGTTGGTAATTTATCTTATAACTATACCCAATCAATTAAGTTAGCCATTTCTGCTGCTCTGGGGTCTCCATGGTCTGAGTCATTAATCTCTTGAGACTTTTATGATCTGTGAAAAATTTAAAAGTATTCCCAAGAGATACTGACACCATTTCTTTTTTACTGCTTTTGTGACAACAAAGAGTTCCCTCACATAAATGGAGGATGAGCGTAGCCTAGGACACATTTTCCGGCTGAAGAAAGCAACCGGGTGGCCCTGCTGGGATAGGACAACGCCTATTGCAACATTAATGGCATTCGTGGTCACCTCAAAAGGCAAGGAGAAGTTAGGCAGAGCCAAGACAGGTAAGCTTGTCATTGCTGCTTTTAATTTCTCAAATGCTATTGCTATTGTCTGAGTCCATGTAAAAGTAGTAGACCTTAAGAAGTCTGTGAGTGGGCTAGCAATGGTGTCGTAGTCTGTGAGTCCTAAAAAGGCATGTAGGGTGGTAAGTGAAGTGGGTACATGCTAATCAAGAATAGCTTGAAGCTTAGAAGGATCAGCTTGCACCCCTTGCCCCGAAATAATATGCCCAAGATAATCAATTGAAGGAACCCCAAAAGTTCATTTAGATAATTTGGAATAAAATTTGCGAGTCAAAAGCAATTTAAGTACCTCCTTGTTGGGAATTTGCGTATAAAACAAAATAACGCAGCGGAAAAAATTCCCATCGAAGGATTCTTGCGAATGGTCATGATTCATGGTTAGAAGATTTACCTCTTGAAGCGATGACAATTGATTGAAATCGTCTATCACGAACACCACACGAACGATGTCTCTAAGGTATCCACACGAGAAGATCCCGTGAACGTCCAACGTCACGAACACGAAGCGTCTCTGCCTCACAGTGCTAGCTTCAAAACCGAGACCTGCTGCTCACTGTCACTCTCTATGTGCGGCTAGGGGAAAAAACCGTGTAGGCACAATAGCTTAAGTGGTCTACTTATAGTAGCACCTCCTTAAGTGAGTTAGTGAGCAGCTTTTGACCTAAGCCCCATATACTATGTGCTAGGCCCAATAGAAGATTCCAACTCTCCTTTCAATGCTTCTTTTGATCCGTTCTTATGTGTGTGACCCTATAGGTTCCCAAAACGTTAGTAGTAATATTAAATCCTATTTAATATTACAAACAGTGAGCGGTATCTAACAATACATCACTGCCACCTAAGTAGTGAGAAAATCAGTGATTTGACGAAACCTTTCTGTGACAAATATTCATGTGCATTATTATCCCTTTGTCCATATATCTATATTGAACACAAGACATAGAATGTGTCACCCTTGTATGGTTCAATATCATGTTCCCTGATACCCGAGTTGACTTAACAACAAATGAGGTCAATATCTCATATTGACTCATTTCAGCACGACCATACATTTTACAGTCTCACTCTATCAGGGGCCCCACAGATATTACTCCTGTTATGTAGGAGGGACAAATTCCATCTAGGTCACTCACATCCCTCTGCATGGCTCGTGGTATGCCCAATGACCGTCTTTTTAATCATCCTATTACAGATGACGTTTGACGATATTAAAGCACACGACTCCTCATGTAGGGATCGTAGCGATTTCAGGTCGAAGGATTGCATACACCATTGTCACTATGAGAACTACTTATGACACTCACATAACGCTCCATGTAGTGTTCTCATGGTGGGTCAATCCAGTACATCATTACTCTAATGTGTACCTATGTGACGACTCGATATCTCATATCCATGACTCGTGAGATATGGTCATTAGTCTGCACACATAATAGTCTCAATGTATTATTATTGTCCTTATTAATAAAATACTTGACTACGGATATTTATGAATAGGATTTCATTGTTCAATAGTGTCTCACGATCAAGTCATGTACTTGATATTCTATTAAACTGAAATTTCTATTCTAAGGACTTTATTATGTTTAAACAAGTAACACAATAAACTGGAATGCCTCATATCATATATATATAATAGCAAGATACAAATGTAAGTCTAAGAAATACACTGGTCTCTAGGGCTTACACCAACAATATCCCACTAGCATTAGAGCCAATCAGGCATAAATCTAATGCCCATCGATCTAGTGTGACCTTCATGCTTCTGTTGAGCAAGAGGTTTCGTAAGTGGGTCAGCAACGTTATCAAGTGTTGGTACTCTGCATATTTTCACATCTCCTCTATCGATAATCTCTCGAATGAGATGGAAGCGCCTAAGTATATGTTTGGATCGCTGATGAGATCTAGGTTCCTTAGCTTGTGCAATGGCCCCATTGTTATCACAATAGAGATCAATGGGGTCCACAATACTAGGAACTGTACCAAGCTCAGCAATGAACTTCCTGATCCAAACATCCTCCTTTGCTGCATTGGAGGTGGCAATATACTCAGCCTCTGTAGTAGAATCGGCGACTGTCTCTTGATTTGAACTCTTCCAGCTCACCGCCCCGCCATTCAGGCAGAACACATAACCAGATTGCGATCTGGAATCATCCTTATCGGTTTTGAAGCTAGCATCGGTGTAACCTTTTACAGTAAGCTCTTCCTCGCCTCCATATACCAAGAACGAATCCTTAGTTCTTCTCAAGTACTTAAGGATGTTCTTGACAGCAGACCAGTGACTTTCACTGGGATCAGACTGGTACCTTCTCGTTATGCTTAAAGCATACGATACATCTGGTCGAGTACATAACATGGCATACATGATAGATCCAATTACAGATGCATATGGAATCTTACTCATGCGATCCCTTTCTTCTTGAGTGGAAGGGGATTGTGCCTTTGATAGGCATATACCATGTGACATAGGCAAGAGTCCTTTCTTGGATTCATGCATGTTAAAGCGTCTCAACACTTTGTCTATGTATGTACTCTGACTTAGGCCAAGCAATTTCAGTGATCTATCCCTATAGATCCTGATTCCCAATACATAGGTAGCTCCACCCAAATCTTTCATAGAGAAGCAATTCCCTAATCATGTCTTTACATTTTGTAGTGTAGGGATGTCATTTCCAATGAGTAATATGTCATCTACATATAACACCAGAAAAACAACAATGCTCCCACTAACCTTCTTGTAGACACAAGGTTCATCTTCATTTTTGATGAATCCGTACTGTCTTACAGCATCATCAAAA
This sequence comes from Sophora flavescens, assembly GCA_030762895.1. NCBI lineage: Eukaryota > Viridiplantae > Streptophyta > Magnoliopsida > Fabales > Fabaceae > Sophora > Sophora flavescens. Next base: position 89,198,731 of record CM061064.1, on the reverse strand, counting down.
CAAAGGTTCCAACTTCTGGAAGCTTGCTTCAATCCATAGATTGATCGCTGCAATTTACATACATTTCTGGCATCCTCTGAAATGCCAAAGCCTTCAGGTTGTGTCATGTACACATCCTCAAGAAGCTTTCCATTGAGGAAAGCAGTTTTGACATCGATCTGCCATATCTCATAATCATGGTATGCAGCGATAGCAAGTAAGATCCGAACGGATTTAAGCATCGCAACAGGCGAAAAGGTCTCTTCATAGTCGACACCATGAATTTGCTTGAAACCCTTAGCGACCAATCGCGCCTTAAAGGTGTGTACCTTACCATCCATGTCAGTTTTCTTTTTGAAAACCCACTTGCACCCTATGGGTTTCACCCCTTCAGGTGGCTCTACCAAGGTCCATACCTGGTTGGTGTACATGGAATCCATCTCAGATTTCATGGCCTCAAGCCACTTCTCAGATTCTGGGCCAGTGATGGGCTCCTGGTAAGTCACAGGCTCATCTTGATCCATGAGCAATACATCACCTTGTGGAGTCATGAGAAATCCATATCTCTCAGGCTGGTGACGTATCCTATTAGACCTACAAGGTTCGATTTCTCCTCTCAGAAACACCATTCCATTGTGGTGTTCCAGGTGGAGTGAGTTGATATAAAATTCCACACTCTCTCAGATGATCATCAAACTCTAGACTCAAATATTCACCACCTCGATCTGATCGAAGAGTTTTAATATTTTTACCAAGTTGGTTTTGTACCTCATTTTTGAATTCCTTGAACTTTTCAAAGGATTCCGATTTATGTTTCATAAGATACACAAATCCATATCTACTGAAATCATCAGTGAATGTGATAAAGTACTGAAAACCACCTCTAGCTAATGTGTTTAGGGGTCCGCATACATCGCTATGTATAAGACTCAAAAGATCGTTAGCTCTTTCACCTTTTCCGGTGAATGGAGCTTTAGTCAACTTTCCCAATAAACAAGACTCACATATCTCATATGATTCATAATCAAATGGGTCCAAGAGTCCATCTTTATGGAGCTTCGAAATGCGCTTCTCATTTATATGGCCTAAACGACAATGCCAAAGATAAGACGGGTTCAACTCATTTGGTTTGAACCTCTTAGTATTTATGTTATAGATGGGCATTTCAAGATCAAGGACATAAAGCCCATTACTCATGTGTACACTAGCATAGAAAATATCATCCAAATAAATAGAACAACTTTTCTTCTTTATTATAAAAGAAAAACCAATCTTGTCCAAACAAGAAACGGAAATGATATTCCTGCTAATTGCAGGCACAAAATAACAGTTCTCTAACTGAATAGTAAGCCCAGTGGGCAAAGTCAATACATAAGTCCCTACAGCTAAAGCAGCAACCTTTGCCCCATTTCCAACTCGTAGGTCAACTTCGCCCTTTGCCAATGGTCTACTCTTGTTTAGATCCTGCACATTTGTACAAATGTGAGAACCACATCCAGTATCTAATACCCATGATGCAGAAGTAGATAAATTGACTTCTATAACAAACACACCTGAAGTGGAAGTCTCACTTCCCTTCTTCTTCTTGATTTCTTCCAGGTATTTTGGGCAGTTCCTCTTCCAATGTCCGATCCGACCACAATGGAAGCAATTGCCTTCCTTAGCCACACCACCCACAGGCTTCAAGCCAGAAGCACTAGGCTTGATCTTGTTGATGGCCTTGCCCTTGCCCTTGCCCTTTTGTTTGTGTGTGGGCTTCTTGGGCTGCTTCTTTCTCTTTCCAACCTGGACCATCAAAATGGCCTTCCCCTTTCCTTTGATAATATTTTGTTCAGCAGTTCTCAACATGCTCAACAATTCTGGCAAAGGTTTGTCATATTATAGTTCATGACAAACTGACTATAGCTCTCAGGCAACGATTGCAGAACTAAGTCGGTGACCAACTCTTGGCCTAAAGGAAATCCCAGTCTCTCGAGATTCTCAATGTACCCGATCATCTGGAGTACATGAGGACTCACAGGGCTTCCTTCTGCCAATTTACACTGGAAAAGGGCTCTGGAAACTTTGAACCGCTCATGCCTTGCTTGCTCTTGGTAGAGCAGCTTGAGGTGCACGATCATATCGTATGCCTCCATGGTCTCATGTTGCTTTTGCAGCTCAGAGGTCATGGTAGCAAGCATAAGACAGCCGACGTCTAAGGCGTCATCCTGATGCTTCTTATAAGCATCCCTGTCAGCCCTAGGAGCACTTGAAGCCGGTGGCTCCTCGGGAATAGGCTCCTCAAGAACATACAGCTTTTTCTCATGTTTGAGGACAATCCTCAAGTTTATGTACCAGTCCAGAAAATTTGTTCCGGATAGTTTGTCCTTCTCAAGGACGGATCGCAATGACAGGTTACTTGATGTGTTTGATGCCATGGTAATCTACAGAGATAAATATGCAAAATATGAGTATCATGTCATGAAGTTATTTAATAAGGTATTTAATTAAATACGCCTCCCACTATTTTACTCAAAACAATGACCCTCATTATTGATTCGGAAAATCCCGTTGGAAGATTTTCTTGTGGGCCAAGATCCATATTTCACCTAGCTTTAAGTCAGCTTTGGCTGATCACTCAAAATTCGGTTATATAGGTAGGAAACACTTTCCGATTGCATCTCATGCAACTCTTGGACAGTTGGGTGAATAACTCTTATTCTAATCCATCACATGGACCAAAGCCCAACTTATAAGCCTCTAAGCCTTTCAATCCTATTGAAGTTGGCTTAGTTAAGTCGAACTCCAATGGATAGCAGTTGAACATTACATTTGTCCCATCGCGTCTTACTAGTATAGATAAAGGTACCCCGCTTTGGCGGACCCACACTTAATCGATCCTAGTCTTGACGAGTGCCATGCATTGGAAGGCCTTTAAATGTGACTTAATATTTCCTTTTGAGGGATTTGATTAAAATTTGATCTCATCATTTGTTAAACTCTTTAACTTACTATTTACATACATGCATCTCATACATATATTAGTTAAACCCCTTTTAAAATACTATATACATACATGCATCTCATACATACATAAGGCAAATAAATGTGATATGGTTATGGCCCCTAACGCATTGATTCTCCCAAGCCAATGAGAGAATCTAAACTGAAACCTAGGAGCGTCCAAGCTTCTCCAAGCATGATCTCCCACAGGATAACGTCTTCTTGTCTCCATCATTACATTACATAAACAGAAACCTCATTTTACATATGAGGGGAGTGAGATGAGAAAAGAATATACATATGGAATATAGGAGAAAGGCACGGCACGCAGGTCGTATTTCAAAATATAAACCAAAAGATTAAAGGACTAAGGCCATAACCATTAACCATACATTACCAAATAAATAGTAACAACCAATAATAATACACAATTATTATTATTATTATTAATTATTTATTTATTTTATATTAATTAGGGATTTCAAAATCTGAATTTTGAAAACATAACATATATACAATAAATCACATTTATTGTAATTGATGTTACTATAAATCACATTTATTGCAATTGATGTTACTATAAATCACATTTATTGTAATTGATGTTACTATAAATCACATTTATTGTAATTGATGTTACTATAAATCACATTTATTGTAATTGATGTTACTATAAATCACATTTATTGTAATTGATGTTACTATTAGTTAAGTATTTCAAAATCTAAATTTTGAAACCATATCATATATAATAAATCTCATTTATTATAATTGATGTTGTTATTAAATGGTGACATAAAAGATTTCAAAAATTGAATTTCGAAATAACACACTACGCAGAGGTAGCACGGGGTTCCCGCTTCCTTGGCGGCTAGGGCTTCAACCTCTCAACCCTAAAACCGCAAGGCCCGTGAACACTTCACGCTGCAAGGAACGACGTCTAGGGTTTCAACCCTTGGAACCTCAGCCGCAAGAACATGAACTTTTCATGTCTGACACCCTTTAACGCCGCCAACAGAGAACTGAAACCGATCATGTTTAACATCAACACTTGACGCCATCCTAGAACATAATAAGGATTCCAGAACCAATGTACATATCGCATATATACATAAACATGCTATAGACGCATATATCATATACATACGAAAATTACAGAAACAAGGTTTCGCAAAAACGGATGCAAACGATTTTCAGAAAACAATTTTCAGAAAAATGATTCACATTATTAACATGTTATCATACATAACGGGTAAACCACGTAACAGAATCATGGTTTCTCAAGTGTCTCTGATACCACTGTTGGGAATTTGCATATAAAACAAAATAACGCAGCGGAAAAAATTCCCATCGAAGGATCCTTGCGAATGGTCATGATTCATGGTTAGAAGATTTACCTCTTGAAGCGATGACAATTGATTGAAATTGTCTATCACGAACACCCGCATGAACGATGTCTCTAAGGTATTCACACGAGCAGATCCCGTGAACATCCAACGTCACGAACACGAAGCGTTTCTGCCTCACAGTGCTAGCTTTGAAAACCGAGACCTGCTGCTCACTGTCACTCTCTATGTGCGGCTAGGGGAAAAAAACCGTGTAGGCACAATAGCTTAAGTGGTCTACTTATAGCAGCACCTCCTTAAGTGAGTTAGTGAGCAGCGTTTGACCTAAGCCCCATGTACTATGCGCTAGGCCCAATAGAAGAGTCCAACTCTCCTTTCAATGCTTCTTTTGATCCGCTCTTATGTGTGTGACCATATAGGTTTCCAAAACGTTAGTAGTAATATTAAATCCCATTTAATATTACAAACAGTGAGCTGTATCTAGCAATACATCACTACCACCTAAGTAGTGAGAAAGTCAGTGATTTGACGAAACCTTTCTGTGACAAATATTCATGTGCATTATTATCCCTTTGTCCATATATCGATATTGAACACAAGACATAGAATGTGTCACCCTTGTATGGTTCAATATCATGTTCCCTGATACCCGAGTAGACTTAACAACAAATGAGGTCAATATCTCATATTGACTCATTTCAGCACGGCCATGCATTTTACAGTCTCACTCTATCAGGGGGCCCACAGATATTACTCCTGTTATGTAGGAGGGACAAATTCCATCTAGGTCACTCACATCCCTCTGCATGGCTCGTGGTATGCCCAACGACCGTCTTTATAATCATCCTATTACAGATGATTTTTGACGATATTAAAGCACACGACTCCTCATGTAGGGATCGTAGCGATTTCAGGTCAAAGGATTGCATACACCATTGTCACTATGAGAACTATTTATGACACTCACATAACGCTCCATGTAGTGTTCTCATGGTGGGTCAATCCAATACATCATTACTCTAATGTGTACCTATGTGGCGACTCGATATCTCATATCCATGACCCGTGAGATATGGTCATCAGTCTGCACACATAATAGTCTCAATGTATTATTATTGTCCTTATTAATAAAATACTTGACTACGGATATTTAAGAATAGGATTTCATTGTTCAATAGTGTCTCACGATCAAGTCATGTACTTGATATTCTATTAAACTGAAATTTCTATTCTAAGGACTTCATTATGTTTAAACAAGTAACACAATAAACTGGAATGCCTCATATCATATATATATATAATAGAAAGATACAAATGTAAGTCTAAGAAATACACTGGTCTCTAGGGCTTACAGCAACACTCATCTAGGTGTTGTAAGTGAGCTGTCCAAGTAGCACTAAAGATGAGAATATCATCGAAAAATACCAAGGCAAACTTTTGAAGGAAATACTATAATAAATCATTCATTGCCGCCTGGAAGGTAGATGGTGCGTTTGTGAGACCAAAGGGCATCACTAGGAATTTATAGTGCCCATCAAAGGTTCTAAACCCAGTTTTGGGGATATCCTCTTGTTCTAACTATATTTGGTGATATCCGGAGCGTAGGTCAATCTTGGAGAAGTAAGAGGCCCTATTAAGTTCATCCAAAAGCTCATCAATAGTGGGAATCAGAAAACGATCCATAATAGTAGTGGCGTTAAGTGCCTTATAATCAACACAAAAACGCCAAGTTCCACCCTTCTTTTTAACCAATAGCACCGGTGAGGAGAAGGGACTAGTACTAGGATGTATAATTCCTTCTTGTAACATATCAGCGATCATAGTTGTCATGGCCTCTTTTTGGAAATGGGGGTAGCGGTAGGGTTTAATGTTAACCGAAGTGGATATTAGGTGGATGTGATGGTCATGAGGGCTGTTTGGGGCAGGTCGTAGGGTGTGGAGAAGAGTGGGAATATTTTTGTAGTATAACTGCAAGGGCAGAGTGGTATGAGGTAAGGTTTGGGGTGTCGGGTGGTTCTAAGGCCGAGGGTGGGTTAGAGGGTATGACTCCCCGTTTTCTCGATTAGTGTATGAGGAAATGATTAAGCATGTTTGAAGGCTTAATTAAATTCCTTGTGTGCTAATGTGTTTATGTTTCAAATTTGAGAAACGGGCTCAAAACACATGACAACCGGATATCGGAAGAAGGTCCAACACTTGGACGTTAGGAGACGTAACGTTAGAGCGTTGGCACGCTCTAGCGTGGGTTATTGGACTCTTAAGCATTGAAGAGGGTTGGACACGTCCCTCACACACCTCAGTTGCATGAAACACTGTCAGCATGGGGCCACGCTCAAGCGTGGGAACACCCAAAGCTAGAGTGTGGGCATGCTCTAGCGTAGAGCTTCTGCACGCTCTAGCATGCTGTGTAGACAGCACCACACTTATGTTTCATAAAAAATTTCTTGTGACTTATTTCTTCTTTGAGTTGCGGACACAGAGACCATAAGAGAGAGAGGAAATGAGAAGAGAGAGAGAGAAATCAAGTCTAGGAACAATTCGTCTGTCCTATTGCGATTCCGACTACGCAACTGTGATCAGAGCAACAAGTACATCAAGTATCAACTTTCGATTCTTCGATACAAATGAGGTAATGCCCAAATCCCTAACACATCGACATTGTCAACATCAGTGTTCCTAGTCATTTTCCCTATTTCTTTCATTGTTTCTAGCATCGATTGTGGATTTCGAGCAAGATTAGGGTTTATGACCATGTCTGAATGGTGTCTATGTGTTCATGCAACTTTTGAAGCATCGAAGACCTCTAAAGTATGCGTGGAAGCAAGGGGAGACATAGGAGCACATGGTTTGAGGTGTCGAGGTAGCATATGCGAACATTCAAGGTGGGGAGAAAGTAGCCGACATCGTCGGGGAGGCAGGCATAGTGTAGTTATTATGCATGCATGTGTGTAGAGTGCCCCATATCCTAATAGGATATCGAATAATCGACGATGGCTAAAGCACATTAAAATAATTGTGTTAATGTTATCTAGGGTTTAGTTGTTGTAGGTTTATCGATGTTAGGCTTGGAACCTTAGGTTAGAGAATTTGTGCTGATTGGGGTTGTCTGAATTGCATATTGCTATGTTATTTGCTATAACATGTTTAAATGTGTTGATTGAAGTGTTGGTATGATTTTATTATCATTATATTCTGTACATGGATGGTTGTTGATTGATGGATATTTGATGGATGGATGAGTTGAGGGTTAACATCGTGGTAATGCCTTGAAACTGTGGCTCTGATGCTGGGGATGTATGGGCAACCGTTGTGAGACTGTGATTGTGTAAGAAGGTTCCAGTGTTAACCATAGTGATGATTGCGGCATTACATTTTTGACAAGTGGCGAGCCGTAAGACTAGGAGTCATAAGAGGTCAGCTGTACTAGAGTGCGAGTACGGATTATGGAAGGGCCGGTATGTGAAGAGACCTTTGGGATGTTTAAATCAGACTTCGGAGGCTCACTGTGACCATTAGGTAGCTCCTAATGTGTTGTGTACCCCCGTATATTGTAACACCCTGTTTTTCGTATGCTTCTTTATCAGTAAATACATGCTTTAATGTGTTTATTTTTGATAAAATCCAGAGGATGATTTTATTTAAAATAAAATCATTTTCTTGTGTTGTTTTATCGTATGAAGTCACGAAGAAAATTTTCTTTGTCGAAAATTGCAGAAAAACCTGATGCGGGTTCTCCATTGCCAAGTATAAGTTTACTAAGCTAGAGACCAAATTTTAATTCGTGAACGAGACAGTTAGTGTTTTTATGATGTTTTGTGTGGGTTTGGAGTTTTTCAAAAAATCTTGTTCGGGGCCAAATCTTAGGGATTTCCCGGGCGAAATCGTCGGGAAATACGATAGGGGAAGTTATCTGATACGCAATGGAGCAGAGCATCAAGAGGATGAAGTGACTTGATGTGAAGGTTATGACACACCTCAAAAGGTGAATCATAACATTTTTTTTTCAAAAATCTCACTTATTCATCTTTCTCTCTCCGATCACATCATATCATCTTAACTCCTTATCCTCTCTACAAGCAACTCACCTTCTTTCTTCTCTTCTTTCTTCCTCTCCCAAAACCGTGACCCTCTCATCTCACTCTCTATAAACACTCTTCATTTCCACACTTCATCACTTTCCTCCATTTCTCACATTTACACTTTACTACATTTCTTCTTCTTCTTCTCTCTTACAAAGTTTACATTTTTATCAAGTTTTTCTCTTAGAGTTCTTCATCAAAGTTGTTCATCTTGTTAAGGGTAATACTTCTATGTAGTTCTTTTTCAAAGTTTCTTCTTTTGTTTCAAAGTTTTCTTCATATGTCCTTTATGTGCTTTTAACTTCTAAAACCTCTCAAAAATGGTAGAAAATTCCTTTTGAGTTGAAACCACTTTCTATATTCTTGTATTTACTCATACTATAACATACTAAAAGGTTGTGTAAAACAAAGTTTCATAACCTCTTCTTCCTAAGGAGGTCGAAACCATGTATATGGTTTAGGTGAATCTTGTTTCAACTTTTACATGTATAAGTTTGTATTTGAGTTTCATTTCCCAGATGATCATGGACCAAGGCTCCCTTATGTTAAAGGATGCTATGTCTAAGTGATTGAAAAGTTTAAAATATTTTCTTGCTCTATTTTCTTATGATGGCCGAATGTAACATTTGACCTAGGATGTGTTATTTTATTTTGTTTTCCAAGATGATTATGGATTAAAGCTCCTTCATGTTAAAGGATGCTATGTCCAAAAGATTGGATGATTTAAAGATCTCTAACCTCACAAACGTGTTAAGGCCGAACCTAAGAGTTCATGGTCTAAGACATCTGATTTTTCCATTTTTCGAGATGATCATGGTTTCAAGCTCCTTACTATGTATGGATGCTAACCTAAAGAGATTGGAAAGTTTAGAAATTCCTAGCCTATTTACCTATGCTTGGCTGAAACCCTAATTCAAGTACTTAGTGGGATTTTTAATTCAACTTTGTTAAAAGATTGTTGTTTATGAACTTCTAGCACTTAAGGATCATAAATCCAAGAGTCGCATAAATTTTGGAAACCCCTAATCCTAGTTTATTGTATGAACCGAACCTATACCTTGTGGTTAGTGTTCTCCAGTTATTTTTTTTTTTAACTCATGATTTTATGTTGGTAACCTTAGACTTCCATCACCGGAGAACGTTCGTGAACCTTCTTTTCAAATCCAAAACTCTTAAACTCCAACGTGAGGTAAGAGGGGATTTTCTAAAGATATTCAATAACTGTATGCATGTGTGTATGTGTTTAACTGGATATTTATATGTTGATTGAGCTTACTTGGTTATCTAATTACTTGAACTATTATGCTATTATCTGATGTTGAACTGTGCTTGTTCTAAATGTTATAATGCATATCTGCGATGAACTGCTTTCAACTGTGATATTAGCATTGAATTGAGAACATATACTGTTGTTGATTGAAAGTTTGCTAAGCCAGACTTGTGTCTGTGCTCAACTATTATAAGGATTAAAAACCTTAATAAGCTTTGAAGATAAAATGATTGGTGTTCTTTTCCAAAAGCTCATTAACTTAAAGTACTTGTTTTAAATGTTGAAATGGTTTTGGTGAACTATTGTTATACAAGAGAAAAATCCTTTTCAAACTATGTGTCTTCAAGTGAAAACTTTCAAGATTATTTAGCAATATCATATTGGGGATTTTCAAAGATAAAAGTATTTCAAAGATGCTTTATAAAAGATTTTCAAAGAAAAGGTTTTCTCCTAAATGTTTTAGAAACTTTCCGATAGCCTGGATAGGTTATCGAGGATTCGGTTTTGAATTTGATTTTCGCTGAACGAAAAATAAGTACTTAAGAAAGAGAATCTAGTACGCGAGATGTCGCCTCTAGTATTCAGCTATACGCACGTGATCTTGGATCAGTGTTAATTCGGGGCCATGAGTCCTATTCATGATGTTCTGGACTTAGAGTCCAATTCTCAAGATCGAGGACAGTGCATTCTGATTTCGTTGTTATGGGCTATTGTCCTTATCTTGATAAGTTCAAAACATGAATAAAAGCATAAGTGATTTATATGACCACAGCCCTTGACTGCGGCATCGGTCTCGAGCGTTGTGATTGAGCATTCGGACTGTGTGTCCTATGTTTCTGAGTTTTCAAGTGACGGGGAAATGATGATTAAGTCGTTAGCTTTGAGCTGCGATAGAGAAAAAGAATGAACACAAAGAAAACCTTTTGAATAAAATATTTTCTCATGTGCATTTACCCAGGCAGACGTGCTTTCTTACATATCAGATACAAGGTGGTATCTGGGAGTCAGTCCATGTGACCGGTTCAGAGGCACATGTGATGTTGCTCGTCCTGAGACCTTAAATGCATGAGGGTATGGAGGCAACTACCCGGTGGACTAGAGATCGACCAAGTCTAATTCTTCTCCAGTGGAAAACGGTGTTGATATCTCATAAGATTAAGTTAGAGCCTGATATTGAAGTGCCATGCATATTTTCAAAGGTTGACTGTGTGGGTTTGAGACCCTTTGATATAACATTGTTATGTTATGTATATGCATGATTTAACTGCTTATATGATTGTGTGATGTATGTATCATGTATATGGTTGTTGCGGGATATATCTTATGACGGTATCTCACTCTTGCACATATGTATGTTCTGTTCTGTTATTCTTGTACCGGGTATGCGCGTGCTTTTAGATGGATCTGAACGTTACCTTGGCACAGTCGAGCTCGAGGAGCGAAGTGTTTGATCATGCTGGGACGACAGGGAACCAGACTATACATGAGGGTGCGACAACCACGACGTATCGAGGACCAATCACTACTACCGAGACGAATGCTAACGGAGTGCCTGTACGAAGGTTTCATACCGTCAAGACGAGGACTGTGCCGCTTCCACCTCCATGGTAATACCTTCATATGCTACAAGTCACCGGTCTCCTTCATGAGCATTTTAATCCAGTTGAACCGCTTGCGGAGGATCCAATGGAGGAGGATCCTGAGGAAGAGCCTCTTGAGCTGATAGAGGTCGAGGACAAGGAGGAGGAGGAGCCAGAGTATCATCCGCAAGATCCCAGAGATGACGATGTCCCTATCGACGATGGCGGTGACGTTATCGATCCGGCATCTGATATCTCGTCTGGCGGTAGCGTCTGTGGTCACTCTGCGTGCAGGAGGCATTGGTAGATCGTTCGTCTGATTTTGGAGTTGTCCCGATAGTCCCTAGGCCTTTAGAGCCATCTTTTGAGTCTAATACCCAGTTCCCTATCCCCGGTTTGATGTTTCTTTTTTACCTGTTTCTTCAGTAGCTGTTTTAGTGTATGTTGGCCGGTTCGACAAGGCCTGTTTTGTAATCAAACCTAAGATCCCAAGTAGGACAATTATATTTATATGTATGATGTTTATTTTCATGTTCTGAGTGTTCATCACCTTTTCTTAACTTCTTTTAACAAAAAAAAATTTGAGTACCCTTTTTCAGTAACCCTATATAAAAGGTTATTTTTCCGAAAGCGACCATCATTTCAAATAGGTTTCTTTTCCGCAACGGGTAATCATGTGATGCTGGGTTTTAGGGTGTCACATATATCACGGTTTTCCTGACTTTACCCTGAGTATCCACGTCACAGGTGGACGCTCCGAGGCGACCAAGATACCCCTAATGGAACTGAGCGTATAGGGGGATGCACTCTTATTGGTCACGGTGAGTGGAAGGGTTACCTGGACAAACTAAATGATGTTCTCTGAGCAGTGAGGCTTGGAAAGGAGAACGTCTCAGGGTTGAGACCCAGATGAGAGATATCGACCGACATGCATAGGAGTTAGACTCCTTAGAGTAATGATTTGAGAGTGAACTTTGAGGATGTATTGTGTTGGTTTACTTAGAAGATGTTTGTTGTTTGTTGTATGTGCTATGTATGTGTGATATTCTGCTCTATGTGTCCCCATCCCCTTTTTATGATGTTGTTAGAGTTACTTAACTACCTTATTCCTCTATCTTTTTGTGTATGTATATACGGTAGATGAGTAGCAGCAGCAGGACGGGGACGGCTGCATGGCAGGATTATCATCCAAGACATTATTTTCATAGGATCCCACCCAGGATACCGATCCTCGGAGATGTTGAGATAGTGTACCAGGATGAACGTGGGGGGCGGGTCAACCACTCACAGATCTTCATGACTTATATCGGCCTTGTTAGCTTCTACGTGCATCTTGGAGAGGGTCCTTAT